>SRMA01025552.1:0-40537 GCA_007224835.1 Danionella cerebrum
TGACACACCTAGCACCTTTCTTCCTGTCTCCCTGATCACTTCTGCTGTGGTTTCCCAGTCATCTGGAAGCTCTTCCTGACCACCCAAAGCCTGTCTCAGCTTCTGTCTAAATTCCTCACAATCTTCTTCTTTTTTCAACTTCCACCACTTGGTCTTCTTTTCAATCTTTCCTCTCTTCTTCCTGACCACCAGAAACATCCTACACATCACCATCCGATGCTGTCTGGCTACACTCTCTCCTACCACTACTTTACAGTCTCTGATCTCTCTCAGATTGGCTCGTCTACAAAGGATGTAGTCTACCTGCGTACTCCTACCTCCACTCTTGTAGGTAACTCTATGTTCCTCCCTCTTCTGGAAATAAGTATTAACTACAGCCATTTCCATCCTCTTGGCAAAGTCCACCACCATCTGTCCTTCTAGGTTCCTTTCCTTAACACCGAACCTGCCCATCACCTCCTCATCACCTCTGTTGCCCTCGCCAACATGCCCGTTGAAATCTGCTCCCACCACTACTCTCTCCCCTCTGGGAATACTCTCCATCACCTCATTCAACTCACTCCAAAATCTCTCCTTCTCTTCCAACTTACAGCCTACTTGTGGAGCATAACCACTCACTACATTCAACATCACCCCTTCAATTTCTAACTTCAAACTGATCACCCTGTCTGACACTCTTTTCACCTCTAAAACATTCCTCACAAACTCCTCCTTCAGGATCACTCCTACCCCATTTCTCTTCCTATCCACACCATAGTAAAACAGTTTGTATCCCCCTCCAATACTACGCGCTTTGCTACCCTTCCACCTGGTCTCCTGCACGCACAGAATATCTACCTTCCTTCTCTCCATCATGTCCGCCAGCTCCCTACCCTTCCCTGTCATTGTACCAACGTTAAGAGTCCCTATTCTCAGATCTATACTCCTGCCTTTCCTCTTCTTTTTCTGTCAACGAACCCTTCTCCCTCCTCTCCTTCTTCGACCAACAGTAGTCCAATTTCCACTGGCACCTTGTAAGTCAACAGCCCCGGAGGCGGTCGTTGTTAACCCGGGCCTCGACCGATCCGGTATGGAAATCGATTTGGTGACTCGCATATTTGGTTTTTGCCATTTTTTACGCCGGATGCCCTTCTTGACGCAACCCTCTCTATTTATCCGGGCTTGGGACCGGCACAGAAGTCACTGGCTTGCAACCCCTGTGGCTAGATTCAAGATTCTGAACCAAATACTGTAGTAAAATATTTTATATCAACTGTGTAAAAAATAACAGCAGTTTAAGAACAATTATATGCCAAACATGAAGCGTCAGTAAAGTTAGTAAACATTAAAAGTAACAAAAAAAGGCTGTAATGTTTTTATTCGAACCCCAATAATTCCTCTTCATCACTGCTATCAGAAATGAGGAAGGACAGATCCACGTAGTCAATGTCATCACTTTCTTCCTCACTGGTGTCAAATAAGATGTTGTCTTCTGTTCCATCCAAGGCATTACTAATACCACACTTCTTAAATGATTTTATAACAATGTCCTCCTTCACGAGTCCTACGCGCTATGGTAATATCGACAAGAAGGGCGATGACGTCAGCGGGTGTACCACCGGGTGTACAAATATGGCCGACGGCTCCGGAGCTAGGCCGAAGCCGCGGCCTCTCTTACGCCTCTCCTAAGGCCGTGACTGCCCACCGCTCTGTGGCGCTCTGCATTCACCATATAAGACGCACCAACTTTTCCCGGCGAAAAATACGGTAGTTTTTTATCTTTTATAGTAAAAATCAAAAGTGTTGAGACAGCATACAAATTCATAAATCCCACAAAAAAACAAAGACAAGGTCAAAACAAGGGCTAAAGGGCTTTTGTTGAGGGCCAACTTTCCTCTTCAAACTGGTAGAAACTAGCTACCGAACAATTTCCTAGCAGATCTTCAAACTTGATTAGGTGTTTTGTCATGTGAGTGAATTGTTTTCACTTTTTATGTTATATAATTTTATCATGTTTAGAATTTTGATTGTGTGCTGAGCTTGGGTTAATGGTCAAATATGCATTCAAGTAGCATAAAAAGCTGACATGTTTTTAAAATTTCATATAGATTTTACAATTTTACAATAGAGTCAACAATTGACGTCAATGGAAGAGAGAAGCTGAATCCAAAGTAGCATTTTGGACCAACATTTGATTAACTTTATGTCAAGTGATGTCAATCTCCTGCAAGCAAGCTGCAACTGTGGGGGATGTGTGTGTTTTTACACACAGACAAAAAATTGAGATGTTTAGAATTTTAATTGAGTGCTGGATACGTACGTTATGTTACGTTAGCTTAGGTTAATGATCAAAAATGCATTAAATTATGCAGCTTATTAGGGTGTGCTGTCATTTTTCAATTGCAACCAGACTGTTTACCATAGCAACCAATTTGGCATATTACTATCTCAGCTATCGAAAATCATAAAGCCATGGGGTTTTGTTTATATAACTCAAATTGGTATGCAGAGCTTTGTATGATTTCAGAAACTTCTCAATAGCAATCAAAAATTCTACCTTGGCAACAGTTCCATTTTGCTCACAAAACACTTTTAAACTCCACTTTCTAAGCAAACATCAAAGTGTGTGCACAAAATTTAGCCAATTAGTTTAAATACTTTTGCTTGACAGTGGAACTGAGAGCTTTTGATGTTGCAGCTCGATTGCCACAGAACGAGAAGATTGGAGTGGGGAAACAGCATCGACACAAAGAACTGGAACAGAGACAGAAGACTTACAGGTTTGATGCAACTTCCTCCAAAAATGAGCTCTGGAAAAGGAGATTATCACAAGTTAAACTGGCCCTGGAAAGATATACAGATTTATTTTGATATTGCTGTACATTAGCAGTCAGTTGCAGATTAGCGTTGCTTCCAAAAAGCCAGATAATTGCTGATGCAATCCTGGCTTATGCCCTATCGGAGTGGGTTTCTACTTTTATGTTTCCTCAATTAGCTTAGCTGGCTTTTAAAGACATAGGTGAGTTCAGGGAAATTCCAAATAATACCAAAACATAATAGCATAGCATTGTTAGCATAAACATCAATCTGCTACAGCTATGCATGCTAAAAAAAATATACTCTAACTTTAATGGCATGTAAAATTCATCTTTTGACAAAAGATTTGAAACGCATATCCTGTAGCAACAGCCACCAAATTTTGCAACATATCCAATCTGGTCTGTGTTGGACTTTTGAGGGTCCAATGCATGTTCAAAATGATTTAGGAGACGATCTGCAAACATACCGAAGTTTTATTTGAGTTCTTTGAAGAGAAACCAAGAGCACAGGTACAGCGCGCGCTGGAGAAGTTTGATCTTCTGACTTAAGGATCCAGAGCGACTGTTTTATAGATTTTCTGAAAACAGGGAATTTCCAAAGAACAAGAGAATTTCTGTCTCAAACCCATGATACCAAAATCATATGACACCATGTGGCAGGATATCCCATGACTACAGCAAATGACACAAAAATCACATGGCGTCCCACGAGGCTTGCTCAGGCAATCTCTTTCACAAAAGCATATTACTGAATAATACCACAACGAAAGCATATTTTAATTATTGAATAGTACCACATCTGTCTTGAGTTGCTATATCTTTTCAGACTAATACCACTAAAGAAATTCTAGGAAATCACTGAGAACTTTTCCATAGAGTTTACATGAGGTCAAACCTTGACTCCTGTAGACAAACGGTAACTTCACCTGAGAACCTCATGGAAACTTCACACTGACCACACTTGTGGAGTTTATCAGTTTGTGCAAGAACATACCAACCATTGTGCAGAATTATTTGAACCCTAGGATCTAGAAGGGGTCAAATATTTACCATTTGACTTGGAAATAAATAAATAAATATCGTCTAGATGAAATTGGGGTTTGTTTACATTAACCAGAGTAATAACTTAGTTTTTATGACATTACGGACTAACTCCCTAGCATCCAACTCTTTTCCCTAGCAACCTCATTTTCTGAACTCTACCTCAACTTTGGTAAATGACAGATTCATGTGGAATGGCTTGTTGCTCAAATGGAACATTAATTGCCCATGGCAACCAGACTGTTTGCCATTGCAATGCATTTAGCATATCTCTATCTCAGCATAGGAAAATCATAGTGACATGGGGGTTGACTTGTTTCATTCAAAATGACATGGGGAACATTATGTGATGTTCCTGACACCTCCATAGCAATCAGATTGTTTGCCACAGCTACCAATTTTCAGGTGAAGGTGAAGGTTTGTTTATGTTACTCATTGGGAACATTTTACAAATACTTTTGAAAAGCACTGTTCCATGCCATTAAATGGATTTGTTATGTGATAAGAAGAATGCAGCAGACATAGAGTGATTCATACAAAGATTCCAAAGAATTTCCACTTTTGAATGATGTAGTATAGTTTACAATTTTAGAATTAAGGCCAATCTCTAGCCCTTTTTTGTTAGTTTTCTCTTGTTTTCTTCTAATTAAAATTGAATGATGGAGTAAGAATATGCTCTGTTTTCTGTTCCAGGTGGAAGGAATGGCATCCTGGTTTCCCAATGAGCAGTGACTGCAAAGACCTTCCTCAAGGCATTCAGTTTGACAGTGAGAAAGGAGTGTACTTTGTGCTCAACTACAGTAAAGTGTAAGATCTGTTTAGTTTTATTCACACATCTATGCATCTATTGCCCTTTCTGATACATCTATAAAATCTTTATCTGAGTGCATTTTCTGTTTGCAGATTTGCATTTGTGCCATTTGCATGTGAAAACAAAGCTGCTCTGTTTCTGCGGCATTGAACATTTGCACAGGCTTTACAAAATGAGGAACTGTTTATTATAAACAAATGTGAGAGTTATCAGTCATATGTGTGTAATAAAATAAAAGAAATGCTATGGAATCTCAAAATAAAACAAATCTCATCCAGATGGCCGTGGTTGTGCAATTATATGCTTTGAGAGAAATTATTTGTTCTCAATTAGCTAAATCATGTAGAAATTTACATGAAACATAGTTTAATCTAAAGGAGATTTAACCTAATTGGCACATATATTGTTATTTAATGTGGCAAGACGAGGTCTTTTTGCCCCAGTGCTGCACCTTGTTATTTAATTGTTTACCACTCGCGGATGGGTAGGTGTTGCTCGGGATGCGCATAAAAGGGGTTTTGTATGGCAAGCCCTTTAACATTTAAACATCTGCCCTGATTATCCGCAAATGCATTTAAAGATTGGAATAAATGTATTGTGACTAGTAGTAAATATATTTTGACTAGGCGTAAAGACATTTAGAGATATCTTCGATTCTAATTGCCCTAGTAAGAAAGTGAATTTGAGATATCTCCAATTATATATTGACTAGTCAAAACTCATTTGAAGATATCTGCAATATAATTAGAGATATCTCTAAATCATTTACGACTAGTTATAAATCTCCATTGACTTCCATTGAAAAATATTTGCAGATATCTTCAATTGGTTTTTGACTAGTCGCAAATGTATTTAGAGATATCTCTAAATAAATGTTTACTAGGCGTGACTCTTTTAAAGATATCTGCGGTGTAATTAGAGATATCTCTAAATGATTTACGACTAGTCGGAAATATATTTGTAGATATCTCTAAATCATTTGCGAATAGTCATTAATCTAATTGCAGATATCTACAATTGTATTTCGGCTAGCTAGTCATAAATCATTTAAAGATATCTCTAATTCAATTACGACTAGTAACAATTGAATTGCAGATATATCAAATTCGCTATATTTAAAGATATCTGCAATACATTTTTCTGTTGAACCACACAGCTGGAAGTAAACATCGCTTAACAGGTTCTCTGCCTCATCTCTACACACACAAGACACAACGCAGATGAAAGACCACTACATATGCATGATAATGAAAACACTTTTGTACTCACAGCAAGCTCTGTAGCAAACTATTCAGACGCAGACCACCGTAAAGTCCTGAAAGACAAAATGAATGAGCGATGCATCCAGATGAACCAAACGCAAACCCAGGTCAATGGAGCAGCTAGGGGTTACTCTTCAATTCCCCAAGTGGAGCAGGCTGTCGCGGTGCTTACCCCAACGGCGCTGCCGCTTGGCGATCTCGTTCGAGTGTTCCCGCCAAAGCTGAGAGGTTTTCAACAGCCCTGATGACGAGAGCTTATTCAGCTGTGCATCATTGCATGCTATGGCAACCTTACAGGTCTTTTAGGCTAAGGTCCTCCGTGACATGCACCAAGGTGGTGGTGACCAGCAGTCTCTCGGCTTCTGTACACGCCTGTCTCCCCAGATGGCCTCTTTGGCGTCACCGTGGAGATTTAGTGTCAAAGGTCTCCACGATCAGGAAGCAGGCGGAGGGTCTGGGTATAGTTCCATGCCAGAAATGGCAGGCTCGCTGCTTCTGTGCCGGAACGCTCTCCGCCTGTTCGCTGCCAAAGAGTACGTCTCCCGCCACGGTTTACTCCTTCGACCTCTGGTCCAAGGAAGACCCCTGCACGCGGAAGATGGAGCCAACCTCGGAGGTTTTCGAAAGCAGACGAGAGTTTCTAGTTAAAGCTCCCCTGAGGTTGGCAGCTCGGGAGGGTATGAATTCTTTCCGGGTCAAGACACCGACCCAGCTCCCCTTGGAGCGATTCAGTTTGTGAAAGCCCCCAGGTTTCGAGGCGTGGTATATCCCCTGTCCCTCGGACAGGCGCCTCTTCCTGCGAGAGGAGATCGACGCCCCCTGGAGGAAGGGGGCAGTCGAGCCGGTCCCTCCAGCCGATGTGGAGCGTGGGTTTTTCAGCCCATACTTCCTGGTCCCCAAGAAACAGGCAGGCTGCTACCAATCTTGGACCTAAGGTGTCTGAACCGTCACCTGGCCAAGTTCGGTTCCGGATGCTGACGGTCCAGTGCATTCTACCGTGCATCCGTCCTGGGGATTGGTTCGCAACAATCGACCTGAAGGACGCGTAACAAGAAGTGGTACTGAGACACAGACCCTTCCTAAGGTTCTGTTTCGAAGGCCATGCATACCAGTACAAGGTCCTACCCTTCGGTCTTGTCTCCTCCCCTCGCACCTTTACTAAGGTTGCCAGGGCAGCGCTAGCCCCGCTCCGCCGGGCAGGCATTCGGATCCTGGACTACCTCAACGACTGGCTGCTCCTAGCCTCGTCCAGGGACCAGTTTATCCGACACCGGGGCAAGGTGCTCACGCACTTAAACTGTCTGGGTCTAAAGGTCAACTGTGAAAGAACTGCCTCACTCCGTGAAGGTCATCTATTTTCTCGGGATGGAGCTGAACTCAGAGAGCATGCAGGCGCACTTGTCGGTAGATCACGCCCGGGCCTTGCTGGCCGCCTTGCCGGCAGTGTGCTCTCGACAAGTGGTCAAACTGAAGTTACTTCAGAGGCTCCTGGGGCATATGGCAAGCCGCAGGCTCGGGCTCCTGCATATGCGACCACTTCAGCTATGGCTTCTCTCGCGAGTTCCGAGTTGGGCATGGCGTCGGGGAGCTCTTGTCTGTCCGTGACAGACGCGCTCCTTCACCTGAAGGTCTGGAAGTCGGTGCGCTTCCTACGACTCTGAGTGCCCTCTAGCGAGCATCTCCAGATGCGTGGTGGTCATCACAGATGCCTCCAAGACCAGTTGGGGCGCCGTGTGCGGTTCCCACCGAGAGTCCGGTTTCTGGAACGGACAGGTTTTCACTGGCACATCAACCGTCTTGAGCTAGTTGCAATCACCCTGGCTGCGGCGCTTCGGCCCGCTTCTCCGGGGTTGGCATTTGCTGGTCCGGACAGACAGCACCACGGTAGTAGCGTACATCTACCACCAGGGCAGTGTACGCTGCCATGGCCTGCACTACCTCGCCCAACAGCTGCTCCTCTGGAGTCAGAGCAGACTTCAGTCGCTCAAAGCCAGTCATATCCCCGGGGAGTGCAACAGGATCGCAGATTCGCTGTCCACATTCCACCCCACAGCAGGAGAATGGCGACTCCATCCTCGGGCTGTTCAGCAGATTGGGACATCTTTGGCGAGGCCCAGGTAGACCTGTTGCCTCCCGACAGAACACCCATTGTCGGCTTTTCTACTCCCTGTCCTTGTCTCCTCTCGGGACAGATGCGCTGGAACGAACGCGTTTCCCCCAGTGAGCCTTCTAGCACAGTTACTGTGCAAGGTCAGGGAGGACGAGCGCAAACTGCTTCTGGTCGCGTCCCTCTGGGATACAGGCACCCGCTCCAGACCCCTCTGGGCCCTTCACGTATGGCATATCTGTCCGCGGTGGACCCCGAGCCTCTACCACCCTCTGTGGTGAGTACACTGGACCATGCACTAGCCCCCTCTACTCGAGCGTGCAATGCTGGCAATGGGGTCGGTTTGTCGATTCGTGCTCTTCCCACCTGAAAGACCCAAGGACGTGCCCCATCAGAGTCGTGTTGACCTTCCTGCAGGAGAGAGTCGATCGGGGGCTGTCCCCTTCGTCCCTTAAGGTCTACGCCGCCGCTATTTCTGCCTTCTGGGTTGAAGGGAAATCAGTGGGCATCCATGAACTGACGATGAGATTTCTTAAGGGATCTAGGCATCTCAGGCCGCCTAGACCCCCCTCTGTTCCCTCTTGGGACCTCTTCGTCGCCCTCCGGGCTGTGGATGTCTCCCTTTGAGCCACTGCACTCTGCAGAGTTGCGTGTACTCTCTCTGAAGACCGCACTCCTGCTCGCTTTGGCCTTAATTAAGTCGGAGCCCTATGGGTTCACCTGGACAGAACCCGGGAGCTCCTAGCAGCTCTTCATATGCTTCGGAAGCCACCGTAAGGGTTCCGCGGTCTCCTAGCAACCACTGGCCCACTGGCTAGTGAGGCCACTCGCCTTGCTTCAGGCATGTGAAATTCCCTGCCCTCCGCATCGGAGGGCCCACTCCGCGATTGCTGCTTCGTGGGTGTTGGCAAGAGGGGTCTCACTCGCCGACATATGTCGAGCTGTGGCCTGGTCTACACCTAATACATTCATCAGGTTATACTACCTTGATGTCGACTCCGGAGCAGGTGTAAGCTTGCAGTACCACCCCCTCGGGTGGCTCTCCTTTCCTCCCCCCTCCGGCATCTGATTGAGTGGAGCAGTCAGCTCTGCTAGGTTCTGTAGCTGGGGCTTTGCCTCGGCCTGGCCCCAGCAGAACTATGGTCCAGATCTCGGAGTCCCCCTGCGGCGCTCCCTTTCTATGTTGTCTATACAGCTCCCCTTCCAGGCGGCTAGTATGAACCTGTCCTGTTACCCCCTTGCTTGGTGAGTAACGATGACTCACTGGTAGCCCGACGTATTGAGGGGTGCCCTCCTTCTGGTCGTCTGAGAATTCTCTCAGTGTTGGACGACTTCCCCGTCAATGATAGTTCCGGGCAGGGGCAGAAGGAGTTCCCAATCAGGTATCACGGCCGTTGCAGCTAACCCTTATTCGTTTAGTGCTGGCCTGTTTGGATGGACTTCGGGCATGGCCCTTTACAGAGGCTCCCATTCAGTCGGTCTTATACCGACTAACGTCTCCGGGACCGACTAAAAGGGAACGTCTAGGTTACTTGCGTTACCCCACGTTCCCTGAATAGGGAACTGAGACGTTACCCTGAGGTGCCGGGAGGTAAGTAGGTCCGGCTCCTTGGAAAATTCCATACGGAGCATAGGTTACGGTCAGCTTTATACCCGGCTGATGGCTAATCAATCACCTACACCTGCAAATTAACCTAGACGTTATATTGCTACACATATTAATAAAGTTTCGATTGACGTCCTGACTGCGCTTAGGCTCACTGTAAAGGTGACGACAGGCACCCTGTTTGTGTGCAAATCAGCACGCTGTTCGAGCATATTGGAGATTTAACACTGCTGGCCCGGTAAGCATGTTCATTTGTTTGCTGGTGCAATTGTACTGCAAGCATGATGTTAATGCACTGTTTTAGTTTCAGAGAGCGACGGCATACTCCACTCCACTCTACATTGTTGTTTTGCTCCACAACTTATTTTACATTCTGGAATGCTTTTTATTGCTACAATTGAGTTTGCTCGGCTTTGTACCGGTGTCTTTTGGCGCAGTGAGCAGTAACTACCTCTCCATCTCATACAGCGGACCCCTAGTTGAGCTTCACAATCGCTGTTCGGCTCTGGAGGAGCCCGAGCCAACGAAGACCCACACAAACTTTTAGTTATCATGAATATCATTTGTTATTCTTCTGCTTTTGTTTAAATAACCTGACACATTATTTGTTATTACTTTTGGTTTGTTTAGAGTGTTAGTACGTTTTGATTTAGCTTAATTTAATTTGTTATTGTTTTTCTTGATTCTTATTGATTGATTTTTATTGAATACATACATTATATTATCCATAGCCCTTTAAAACATTTAACTGTGTAGCTCATTTTGAAGAACAAGCCTATTTTCCAGAACTTTATAAAACCTCCACATCTCAACAAAGCTAAAGATAATGTTCATTTTCAAATTTTGGTTGACTGGGTGTTTTATGATGCAACAAATTTCCCAGTCAAATGAGCGACGATATCAAACTAACAGAGGAGGGCAGAGAATACATGCAAATGATGTGTGTGTGTGTGTGTGTGTGCGTGTGCGTGCGTGTGTGTGTGGGGGTGTGTGAGTGAGAGCATGCGTGCGTGTGTGTGTGTGTGTGTGTGTGTGTGTTTGGAGGGGGGTGGTGTTCATACATAACAGGTACAAATAGTGAAACATCGTGGAAAACCTGCTTGATGAGTACCATCTGAAAGAATTCCCTTATATGGTCATTTGTGTGGGAGTGGGGTGAAACTAAAAGAGGTTTGAATCAAATGAGAGAAGGGGTGAAGAATGACTCATTTATTTAAACACACCTGTAATTAGGCAGGAAGTCTCAGCAGATCACCAAATATTTAATGAAAATATTACAAGATCAATGTCCCTTGAAGGTAAATTTCTCGTATCTTCAAGAATTTCATGACTAGCCTTTTTGCTTCTTCTTATTATTATTAAAGAGAGGCTCCGGTTGGAAGAAACCCAGAAGAAAATCAGAAAAATTCTGTCTTCCACTGTTGTGTAAGTTGCTACATTGACAATGTAGAAATGCATTGAAGTCAAAGTCATTATAAGTGGCTTCAAGTGTCAAATACTGGAGTGAGAGACGTTTTCAAGAACTTAAAGATACCAACACAGTGGGAAACAAGGCTCAAACCAGTCTGGGGATTCTTCTCTGACCTCTGGCATCAACTAGGCATTTGCACCCACAGAACTGCCACTCACTGGATCTTTTCAGTTTTTCTGACCATTCTCTGTAAACCCAAGAGATAGTTGTGCGTAAAGATCAACTTTCTCCCCATTCTGATGCACGGTTTGAAACATTGTCTTGACCATGTCTGCAACCTAAATGCATTGAGCAAAAAAGAAAACTAATAGCAAAAACACATAGTCATTGTCTATGGAACTGAAAAGTTTGGCTCTTTTGGTCTTAAAATTTCCCTGAATATTCCCTGAGGTGCCAGTAAAAGTAAACACATGTTGTCTTTGTTAAACTTATAAAAAGTTTATATATATAGTCATACAGTGATTAGTGCATCACTGATGGTCCAAAATGATATGATACATCTAAACATGTACAAGCATCAAATGAGAAACTATTCTTTTTACAACATTCGACATTGTATTCTTATTAATCTTGCTTTGAATAGTTTGCACAGAGGTAAGACTTTTTTTGGAGGGTTTCAGAGGTAAGGTTTTTGGAGGGTCCTGCATTGTCTCCTGAGAAGTTGGGAGATACATTCTTACAATTAGTGTATTTTAAGGTAAGAAATTAGACCCTGGCACATGGCCTTTCAGGAGGTTGCTGTGACTTTTCAGGTTGAATAAAAAAACTCATTCATTTGCATTAAAGTCTATTTTTTATTGCTGTAAATTTTTATTTGTAAGTTTTTAATTATTTCTTAATTTACTTTTACACAACAGAAATACGTAAAAAAATAAGGAGGTGAACTTCATGTATTTTTATTAAACAGAAAAAATATAGAGAGAAATTAAAGAAAATAATCTGTTTTCAAATTTTCTCGGAATATACTCTGAAATTTGTTTAACGATCCTCGTCACAATCATCAATTTATAAAAAGCATTTATTCTGTATAGAAATAAACTACCAAGCGTTTGATAAAAAGTTGTGCTTCAGCTTAATCTGTGCTTCCTTAGGTTCATGTTTTACGTGTTTATTACATGTTATAGGCGAGAACTAATTATTTACATAAATACGTTCAGCCAATCAGGTTTTCTGAGATCCAGGGGGCGGGCTAAACATTCGCTCTTTGATTGGACGACTCCGCTGTCAATAACCCCTTAAATAGTGGCGCAGTTTAGGCTCATTTAAAAAAAAAAAAGTAGCGATAAAATGCTTTGAAGTAGTGATGGGAAGTTCGGATCATTTTACGGATTCGGTTCTTTGAGTCTCGTTCAGTAAAATGAACGGATCTTTTTTCGAGTCATTTCGTTCATTTTACTAAAATATCAATAAATGTTGTGTGTACTTCCACATCTACTAGCGTTTTATACACAAACGCGAATCACACTACAAATAAGACAAAACTATAATGCTAAATTTAAAATGAATATAAATATATTACTAAAGCCTACCTGGGTCTTTTAGTCTGGTTTACCCAAACTCTGATCTGTCTTCTTTAGATTTAAATCTCTTTTGTTCGCCACAAAATTACTTCTCTTTCTGATGTTAACGTGTGCAGTCCGTGCACTCAGTCCGGACTGGCTTCTTTAGCACTTTTGTCACGTGACCGCTATAGTGCCGGGATCCGAAAAGATTCGTTCTTTTTGCGAGTCCGGGTCCTTTCGGTCTTTTCTCTTTCCGGCTCATGCTGCATTGGTTAACATTACGGAGTGGCCATGAGCCGGAACCCGAAAAGATTCGTTCTTTTTGCGAGTCCTCCGGGTCCTTTCGGTCTTTTCTCTTTCCGGCTCATGCTGCATTGGTTAACATTATGGAGTGGCCATGAGCCGGAAACAGAAAAGATTAGTTCATCTTTCGAGTCATTCGGGTCTTTTCGGTCTTCTGTCATTGATGATGAACGGGTTACGCTCGGAAAACCACAAGAATGATGCGCATGCGCCAATGAACGAATCCCTCTCCAACACGACTCGTTCATACGAATCGTTCTTGAACGACACATCACTACTTTGAAGATATAGACTGGTGTGAAAGTACATTTCTGACAAAACAGTTCTAAATTGCAGTGATTTGAGAGATAGTTATTGTTAATTTACACCACTGACCTTAATTGGCTGCGCTGCGGTCAATTTTGGATAATGTGTTTTCTTTGTGACATGTTTTTAAATGTTTTTTGGACACTTCTGATCACCACCTTCGAGTTTAAATTCAGGATTTCACGCATAACCGCGTTACACTGATTGACATATAATACGGGCCTGTACGGTAAAGGTTTAGTATTTGAAAATAAACAAAGTACGTCACGGTAGTTTTGACAACGACAATATTTGCTTCACAACATAAAAACAAACCACTCTGTCTCTCGTCGTTATCGAGTTATTTTGGATTCATTGAACTTTTTAGCGTGATAATGTCTCGTTTTCGACGATACAAATACGCCACTTCACTCCCTACATGGAGTCCATTTATGCCACGGCCCCCACCACCTCGCAACCCGTCGAGCAAAGTAAATGTAAGTATAGGCTCTGTCGTGCTTTATATTATGTTTGTGTGTTGTGTTGTTCTCTTTTTTCAGTAGTTTTTTTTTCTCAATTTCTGTTTCATTAATATGTTGTTTCATTTCAGGACTGCCACGAGTACAGCACCTTTCGGCAAGACCCTGTCTCCAGCCGGGGTCACACCGTCAAAGAGCCGATCCCTCGACACATCCAGACAGGATTTGGAGGTACTGTATTTGCTCAAGCAAATGTCTTTTATATTCAAACATGTTATTCTTTCACAATGACACAGAACTTTCAGAAAAAAAGTGTCTCATTTGAAAAACAAGGATCACACCTAGGATGGACAGAATGTATTTATTTAAAGTAAAACATTAAAGGCGAACTTCATTACATGTTTAAATAAGTAAATGTGATGGGAATAGTACATTTTTGGCCGTTTCTGGACTAGTGTAGCCATCTAGCAAAAAGGCACCAGCCACTACACCTTTCATTAAAGTTACAGACCATTAATTTCTTTGTTTGTGAACAAACATTCACAATCAACATACATTTCTTTATGAACACCATATTCATTCAAGACTGTTGTGATGTTTTACCAAAGGGCATGTACAACCAATCCCTGGCATCCTGTCAAAAAAGGCAGAGAAAGAACAACTTTTTACTGAAGTAAGTACACATTTTAATAAAGTTGTTCCCAATAGACGTAAATTATTCTTTATAAACTTTACTTTTAATCCTACATTCATCCAGATCATATTTTTCATGTACTGTGTTTATAGAACCAGCAGCAGGATTCCAGTGCACGCTTGCTCTCCAGCAGATCCAGGCTGCCCCCTCTGTCAAAACCTCTGGCAGCAAAAGGTACGGATTAAAACTCAAAATCTGAAAATGATGAATAGCTATTTTATTGTTTGAATATAATACAAATGCAAAAGTATAACATTGTAAAATATTTAATCAAACTTATTAGAAACTACTGTTAATCGTGGTTTTAAAAAAATCGGTATTTTTCTCTCATCCATGCAATGTTTACTTTTATTGTTGTAAATGGAAAGAGATTAATACATTTGACCATTTATAGGAAATAAATCAGCTATTTATACATTCATTCATTTATTTTATTCATGGGAACCTTGTTAAGTAAAGATTATTGTGATGTTTTACAGAAGGACATGTGCGGCCAATTGCTACGAAGATCCCTGCCATTTCAGAAAAGACTTTTTGGTGAAGTAAGTGATTTTTTTTTTAAAGATATATTTTTTTTTGGGGGGGACCGTAGCGACAGTAGAGAAAAGGGAAAGGTTAATGATTCAACCCTGACCTGCCCAACTGCACATACGACCAGCGCACTGTCCACTACACCACGGCTGGACATTCACTATGTTTTAAACACTATACATTTAAAATAAACTTGTATTCTTTGTTTTTGTAGAAGAGGATGTGCGGAGCAGAATTCAGGAGACCTTGAACTCCAACTGAAACCAAGCCATCAATCCACTAAGGTAAGATGCTCTAAAATAGTTTTATTGAAAGACTGTGATATAAATGTTAAGGTTTATAATTCAGAATACAAGTTTACTAATCAGCCTCTGTTTTTTCTCAGCCACTATATTGTTCCATGCGGGACTTGAAAGAATGTCGTTCCCTAAAGTGTCACTAATTGTTTCAAATGTAGTATATTGTATTGTTTGTGTACCCTGACGTCATACAGATTCATTCATCGATGATTTGCTGCCTATCCAGACTGTTTGGTGAAGGCTGCTGATGTGTTATTTTGGAGAAAGTTACAATTGTTGTAATGGTTTCAAGATGTTGAAAAGGAGCATTACGAAATCTGAATTGGATAACTTTACCAAAAGTAATTTCTATAAGTAGGTCAATTGGGTGTGGGGGGCTGTTTGGTCAATTCGAAAGCAAACACCAGAAAACTCATTTTTTCTCATGCTCCACTATTAACACATTATATCTGTGACGTTCATGTCTCCATCAGGTGATGGTTGGAAATTTTCTTCATCTGGAAATGTGAGAACACGTTTCCTGATTTCATTACGGAAGGGTCTTGGAAAGCTCATGCTATTGAGGAGGTAAATTTCTCTTGTGATTTTACATATTACAGGTGTGAAATGTTGTATACAATGTCCAAAACTGCCAAAAATCTTTTCAATCAAGGCTTGAGGCGTAAGCAACTGGAGCTGGGAAGGACATAGGGCAATAACAGAATCACAAAATAACAGATTTACTGAAACAGGAAGTGTAATGATTATAGCTTGGCATCCGTGAATAATCATGCTTCCTAAAGAAGGGAAAGAATTCAGTGACTGTGACGGTGCCAAAGATTGGTGGGTGTGAACATGTAAAGGACATAATACAGTACATTAACACACTTTTCACAAAGCCAGATTCAAATATTCCATATACTGTATTTCAATCTCTTATCCACAAACAAATATAGACTTGAGACACATTTGGTGCATACCTGTAGCATTAAAGGTTTCCCCAAACTAACTGTTTTACCCATTTTGGAGCACAAAAACTATTTGAATCAAGAAATAACTATTTGTATAATTCTATTGAAAAGTGTCTACCACTGTCCATTGGCACCAGAATGTTGAAATATGATTGGGTGATACATCCTTTTGGTGTGTGGTGCTGGTGCAGCAACAAGTCAATTACACTTTTTCCGTATCAATGAAAACTGTTTTTGAAATAATTTCCAACACATTAGGCATGGTTTTCTTGTTCCTTAAAAGTCTTAAATGTCGAAGTATGAAACACATTTTGGTTTCTCATTTGTTTATTTTGGAAAAGGAGTAAATCTTTAATAACTGAATCAAAGTAATTGTTTGTTACTATCAATTGCCTTACATTTGTCACATGGCACCTAGAGCACCACCAATCAGAACTTTGGCCTCTAGCCTACCACATAAGGGTAATTGCATCTCTCATGTGCATGGATTGCTTCAAAGTAGACAAACATTATATTCCTGAACCCATAATCATTTTATTTTGATGATCACATTCATATGTTGTTTCATGAGAACCATAATAATACAAGATTATTGTTTTTCTGTCCAGGAGTATCTTTCCGACCATCACCTCAGCCTGGAAATCCCTGCTTCTACTTATCTACTGATATTGGACATCTCTGGAGAAAGTGTAGCCTCGTCTGAGCGTCCCAAGGTTCACTTACTGACCTCCAGCTGTCCTTGCACTCTAGGGTGCTCATGACATGGTCCAGATTTCTGGCATCTTTATGGCTTATAGATGAGCTTTATCATTGGAATCCTTCCACACTAAAGAAGCACGGTTCCAATTCTAGGAAAAGGAACACTGCCCTATCTCCTGACCTACCTTAAACTGTGTACAACTTCACCAGACTTTGCTGTCAGGACAGTGTAACCCTGCGTCAAGCAAAAGATTCACCAGCTGAACTTTGAGGGAATGTGGACATTGATGAGGTCATCGAAATCTGACAAGGACACGCCTGATGCACTAGACTTTCACTCCGCTCTGAACAGCAATTCAGCCCCATGTGAATGTGCCATTTCTGGCAAAATTGTGTCCAAAGCAAACAGTGAACATCTAACGCAAATGGATAACAGATCTGAACACTAGGAAATGTAAGTCATCAAGTTTGTTTTAAATCCATCACTTAGACCTCAATGAACACTCATGAGTGCATATAGGTCTCAAAGTGTGTGCATCCCAATTCCCCTCACTGGCTCCACGATTCCTCTCAGTGCTTCTAAAATGTTGTTTTAAATTCTTATTAAAATATCCAATAATTAACATAAACTACCCAGACGCTCCTTGCTTAATATGACAACTACAGAGTACAGAATAAAGAGAGCACTGGTGATAATAAAGGGAAGACTAGACCAGTTAAACAAAAAGTTTGAGGAGACTAGACAAATGATATGATAAGAGTCTCGGAAGGGGAAGTTGCGCACAGATGATCTTTTAATGGTCTCCCTTCTCTGGCTACCCTCTTATGCTCGATTTGCACGGTATTCCTTTGTAGCTTATGGAGCTTGTGGCTGATTGGTTGCCTCAGCATTTGGTAATCAGGAGTAAAGGACACAAAGAGATTGTGGTAAAGTATGGGCTGCATTCTGAATTGAGTATGCATTTGGGACCATTGTGGTTTGACTTCTAATATAAACAGTAGATTAGGATCCGGCTGCTCTAAGGGAAAAATGGGCCTAAAAGCAGCCTTAAGACCCTCAAAGCTTGAGTGGTCCATTGGATGATCTTTGGCGCCCTCTTGAGGTAGAGACATGAGAGGCAGAGCATGAGCACATACACAGTGAGAAATAAATCTCAAGGGCAAGGAACCAAGGTCCCTAAAGGCTTATGGGAATACATGTGGCAGAAAAGCATTTTTTACCATCTGAACCGTTAACTAATGATCAATACATGGAGGTAAAGACGATCTTTCTGCGCAGCAAAAAAGAAAGCGCTAGAGGGACCACTGGCTTTCATTCTGACAGAGTGGGCAGAGGACCCATGGTAATCTTTCTCCAGGCTGCCTATATTACACAGTGAGCAACTAACCAGGAGCCCTACAACGCAGCTTTAGAATCTTTAGTTGACTCTCCAAAATTTCTTAGTCTTCTACAGCTTATCTGAGTGGTGTCAAGGTGAAACTTGGGCAAAATAGGCATTATATCAAAACTGTCTTCCGGGTAAGCCAGTGAGAAAAATCTTCATACACACACTTTGAGACATAAATTCATGAATTGTTTGCCGTGTGATGCCGCTGTGATGCATGAACTTGAGTTTCACTGGCTTGTGAGCATTCATCAGTTGTGATCAGTTGTGATGTACTGGTAATTGTATTGTAAATGTGAAATACTTTATTTTTACATTCCTTGTGTTTTATTTTAACATATTATTTGTGTTTTTAAATGTATTGAATTGTATCTTGTTTGTGGTTGCTGTCAATCAACAATTAAAAAACTTGTTTTGAAGTTTGCTTGTGATGTTATTGTTTTGTTAGTTATACTTTGCTAATTTATGTGTTCTGTAGATCAGGCATGTCCTCAGTATACCATATGAACAACAATTACGGTTCTCTGTAGAGTTTAAACTTAACAGTCAGTTGGAACCACTTAAACCTCTTTATAGTTTATTTCGGGGAAGAAATGTCGAAATCACTCATTTTGATATCTGTTAATCCCAGCTATCATAGCCACCAGATAAAAAAAATCTCTGGATGGTTGAGATTAAGGGTTCAAAGAGTAAATTCATAGAATCACTGGGATAGGCATAAACCATACCAGAGTTCCTTTCATAGTCCACCTAACAGCGTGCCTCTCTTCATGCCTTCTCTTCCAATTGTGGCTGTTTGTTGAGGCCTGCCCAGCGGTAGGGTCTTGGGGTCTAAGGCAATTCCGTTTTAGACGAGAGAGCAGCATGAATCTACAAGATAGTTCTTGCCTGCACACGTCCTTGTAATGGTACCTGAAAACAACATTGAACTTTACCTTTTGTGTTTTGGGGTGAAATTTCTCGTTTGTTCAAATCATTGAAAAGTTTTAAAGAGGGTGTTGAGACTAGAAGGGAATGCGGTGCTGGATTCATAGTATCCAAATATAAACATTTAGAACTCAAGCAAAATATGAATAAATGTTAGCAAAGATAAATGAGTGAATGCTAAAAGCTCGTGGTGGTTCATTTTCATATGACCTTAAAACCTTGGGATCTTAGTCTCTTCAAACCATCATCAATTCTTATCGGTAGACTTGCACAAAGTCAAAGATATTATAGTCAGGTGTATGATGAACGATTTATAGCAAACAGATGCTTATGATCATCACTGTCTGAGATGGGAACAACCAAACTTTGCCTAGACTGTCCACGCCACCCTTCGAGATTATTGGTAAGCGTACTCGTCCGAGTACAGTACGATGTGTTACAGTACGTAGCTCTCAAAACCACACAGAATAACGCGAGGAGTCAAAACAAACTGAAGACAACGTGACTCAACAAGATGTTAGGGTTAGGTTTAGGTTTAGTGTTAGTGTAAGGATTAGATTCAGGTTTAGGGTTAGGTTTAGGTTTAGTGTTAGTGTAAGGATTAGATTCAGGTTTAGGGTTAGGTTTATTGTTAGTGTAAGGATTAGATTCAGGTTTAGGGTTAGGTTTAGGTTTATTGTTAGTGTAAGGATTAGATTCAGGTTTAGGGTTTGGGTGAGAGTTAGTTTTAGGGTTGGGGGTAAGGGTAAGGATTGGGAGGTACCAGGTACATCTGATCGATCTGCCCTTGTGTAACTTAAAGCTCTTAAAATCACACTGAATCGCACAAGGAGTACGTAACTGTAACTTAAAACAATCTGAAGACGACATGAGTGGAAAAAAAACGGTTTAGGGTTCGGTTTAGGGTTATGGTTCAATACTACTGCTTCATTTGGTTTGGCGTAGTAGCATTGAAGCCACAAACAGTAGTAAAGCATGATTTAGGTGGTGCGGCCGAACTGGGTGCGCACGGCTCAATCCATACCAGCCCCTTTTACTGCACGCCGCACTGAGACCCCTCTCCATTTTTGGGGGGATCGGTTCTTTATACACAATTTCATTGAACAGGATAGGTGCCAGTCATTGTAGAAAAAAATAAATGAATATTTTTTAATAAAATAAAAGTAAAGTAAGGAACTAGAAATGTACTCAAGTTTACATTTTTAAACCTACTCACTATATTACATTTTCTGAGAAAAACTACTGAATTACAGTAATTTGAGTATTTGTAGTTTCTTTCAACCACTGCACCTCTATGAGAATCTGTTGCTCATGCTCTGGACTCAGGTAAAAGTTGAATGATGAATATCTAACCATTAAACGTATGCAAAAAGGACTATTTTGATTTGTTATGCATATGCAACGCATGCGGAAGTGCAGATCAGCTGATATTGGATTGCCATCTTTGTCTTCCCGAGCGAGCCAACATTATCAAGCTGCGGACACGGAGCCTGCTGCATCGACAGTCCCACATTCTCAGACCCCTCGTTTTTCAAGACAGCGCCTCCTGATGTTCGAAAGACACCCTTATCCAAATGGCATTGAAAACATTAGAATGCAATATTATGGTCTTTTTTTGTTTAAAGTTATCCAAATAAATATTTGTGTTCCCTGCTTGATGCATGTGCCCCCCAAAAAAATCATTGTGTTCTCAAACTAACTACTTACCTAGTGTTTATTTTTTGAGCGTGGGTGTAATTGAAAGGAAATTACTGAGGGAACCTACACAAATACAAATTAAAATATCATCTGAAAAATATTATGTGACATTATATTGCTAAAATGTTTTAGTAGGATGCCAGATTTTGTGACTGGCCTGACAATGGCAGAGGTGTTGGCACAGAGGTGGCAGTGATGGCTGTGGTGGATGGAGCAGCAGTGGGAGGCACAGAGATGGGAGCCACAGTGCTGGGAGGCACAGAGATGGGAGCAAAGGGCACAGAGGTTGCAGCGATGGCTGTGGTAGCTGGAACAGCAATGGCAGTAGCTTGTGCAACACCATTTGCCACAGCGGTGGGTGTGCTGTTACAGGCATCAGTGGCACTTGCTCTCTTAACAAGCTTGTATTTGCAGGATCCTAAATGCGTGATAAAATCTGGCTTTCTTAAAATTGTGGACTGACAGTACAAGCAAAATAATTCAAATAATTCAAATTCAAAATTCAAGAAAAGGCCTCTTTATGCCTCTGTAGTTGTTACAACTCTGCACATCACCCTTGTTCTTAAAGATTGGTACTAGGACACTTCTCCTCCATTCCTCAGGCATCTTCTCACTCTCTAAAATCCTGTTGAATAACCTAGAAAGGAACTCCACTGCTGTCTCTCCTAGACACTTCCACACCTCCACTGGTATGTCATCTGGACCAACAGCCTTTCCACTCCTCATTCTCCCCAGAGCCGTCCTCACCTCATCCTTTCTAATCTTTTCAACTTCCTGCTCTACATTATTCACCTTCTTTCCCTTTCATTCTCCTCATTCATCAACTCCTCAAAATACTCCTTCCATCTTCTTCCTTTTTCAACTTCCACCACTTGGTCTTGTTTTCAATCTTTCTTCCCCTCTTCTTCCTGACCACCAGAAACATCCTACACATCACCATCTGATGCTGTCTGGCTACACTCTCTCCTACCACTACTTTACAGTCTCTGATCTCTCTCAGATTGGCTCGTCTACATAGGATGTAGTCTACCTGCGTACTCCTACCTCCACTCTTAGGTGTTAACCGTGTTAACTACAGCCATTTCCATCCTCTTGGCAAACTCCACCACCATCTGTCCTTCTAGGTTCCTTTCCTTAACACCGAACCTGCCCATCACCTCCGCATCACCTCTGTTGCCCTCGCCAACATGCCCGTTGAAATCTGCTCCCACTACTACTCTCTCTCCTCTGGGAACACTCTCAATCACCTCATCCAACTCACTCCAAAATCTCTCCTTCTCTTCCAACTTACAGCCTACTTGTGGAGCATAACCACTCACTACATTCAACATCACCCCTTCAATTTCTAACTTCAAACTGATCACCCTGTCTGACACTCTTTTCACCTCTAAAACATTCCTCACAAACTCCTCCTTCAGGATCACTCCTACCCCATTTCTCTTCCTATCCACACCATAGTAAAACAGTTTGTATCCCCCTCCAATACTACGCGCTTTGCTACCCTTCCACCTGGTCTCCTGCACACACAGAATATCTATAACCATGTGATTGGCAGCTATGACTGACAGAACAGAGCTGACCTACTACTTTTATCAAGTTGTGAGAAAGGTAATTTACGCTGTCAACGATCAAATTCAAGTCGCTTTCAAATTCTTCTTTAAAATTACAAAATAAATTGTATACAGCAGTCTGAGTGTGAGAGGGGCATGTGTGAGCCAGACTCTAGGCGGAGCTCTGAAACCACGGCAGTTCTACCTTAAACAGGAAGTCATGTGCAGCCGTCAATGGCAGCCTCCTCTCCGGCTCTGAAATAGCTTAATTTGAGCCCAATGGCAGTGGGTGGTGTCACATCTTTTTTTACAGTCTATGCATTAAATCCATCAGAATATGAGGGTTTTCAAAGAAAATGGGGGAGTGAATGTAGGTGACAGAAGGATTCAAGAGTTGGAAGGACACCTACTGAACATACCATTTCAGCTTGATACAGTTTGTGTAGTACAGTTTTCACAGTTTGTACATAACTACACACATGTATACATCTATAAGTATACATACACACGGTAAATGAATTATGCAGAGTAACAATGGGGCCGTTTTTAATATAGATGATAGATCATGGATGGGCAAAGAACAGAATCGTATGCATCGCATTAGATTTACATTTGCATTTGCATATTTAGCAAACGCTTTTATCCAAAGCGACTTACATTTGAATGAACATATTTTTTTCTATCAGTTTTTACTTGCCCTGGGATTGCTTTCCATCACGATCTGATCTGCACTGAACGAAGACACACACACAGATATTAAATAAAAAAGTGAATGTAGTATGAAGTGCCTAGGACAGGAGACTTAATCCATAACTAGCAAGCAGCAGACCATCGTCCCATGTGTCATCTCTAGTCTTCTGTGGCCCAGGTGTAACGTGAGCTCTGCCTCAGACCAGGCCCCACAAACAGCCTAGAGCTACCCGATCGTCCAGTCTGCCACGACTCCGGCAGGCCCTGACAACAAGCACCACCACCCGCACAAGGGAGAGGAGGGTAGCTAGCCACAGTGCAGTGGGAAGCAAGCACCCCTGTTCACAACAGGCGCATACAACCCCGGACTGAAGACGCAGGCAGTCATCCCCCCTTTCGCCATCATGCGCTCCCCTTTCAAATGTTGTGTATGTGTTGAAAAGGTAAGATGCATTAAAAACGGGGAGTGATGGTTGACGGATGATGCCCTGGTACCAGGTATTAAATGCATTGTATCTTTGAAGGTGATGTATGGGGCACAGGGGCTGACCGGCCACTGAAGCGAGTTAGTGGCAGATATTATTGACCCCCCAGTGCCCTGAAGATGTACAATGTCAAATAGGGTTAAAACTGAAGGTCCCCGACCTGGGGTAGGACAGGGTCTGTGATCGGCAATAAACCATCCCGCCCTCTTGATCCCCCACAGAGGGATGCAGGGTCTGTTAGGAGCCAGGTCCCTGACTGGCTCCACCGATGTGCCAAATGTCTGTCAATCCAGGAGCAGCACCGCCCCCTTGTCCCAGGGGCCACGAAAGAACCACCAAGGGGGACGCTGGCATCCTGGAAGCAGCTTCTTTTCAGTTTTCCCTTTCATAAGAATAGTTTTCTTTGCGTCAAGCAGAGCGAATTAAGAGTGATGTGTTGACTTCAAGTTCTAACCGTGTACTATCTAGGTCCCCTAATAAACACAGTGCTGGGGTTGGTGAAATCAGGTGGTTAACCCATGACAATAGCTGTTGCAGACTCCTTGCCAGAATTTTTGTACTGGTGGACATGACCAGAGAGCGTGGGAATAGTTGTCAACTGCATTATTAGTGCACTGTTGGCAGATGTTGGAGTCAGAGATACCATTTGAAACATTATCTGACCTGTCTAATGAGTTCGGTGAACAATTTTATATTGCACTGTATTTTATACTGGTTCCAGAATAACTGAATGTAGTTGCAGATAACTCTTTCTCCCATTTAGTAGTGGGAAGACATACCAGTTCTTGATAATAAAATATAGATTTTTAAGAGCAAACAATGAAATACATTGTTCTTTTACTTAGGATGGCTGCAGAATTAGGGAATTTGCTTTGTATGTTGTAGTGAGGAAAGACTTGAGCTGTTGGTATTCCAGAAATCTGTTAGTGGTTAATCCACAATTAAGAATCAATTCTTCGAATGAGATTATTTTGTTGTCTGAAATGATATGTTCACGTTGTGTAATTCGGTTATTTGTCCAACTTGAAAATGTACTTTTGTTTAGTAGAAAGTCTGGGTTGTTTCAAATTTGTGTGCGTTGGCAAGGAAAAGCACTTTAACTTATGTATAATGCCCAATTTGCTTCTTATTTATTACTTTGCTAAGACTCACTTTCCACTTTCTATTTTTTAATTGAGTGAGAGTGCTCAGTTAAAATATGTGGGTAAGTAAAATATGTAGTAGATCTTGCGAAAGATGTACTTGAGGTCTGCAAGTCCTCCAGGAAATGCTCATTTTGCATTTTTTATGTTCCCTCTTCCATGCAAAGTATTTTGTACAAGCTAATGTTCAGGATTCTTTTTTTGGTGACTAAATAAAAAAATGTCATCTGAAAAAAAGAGACCCTCCTAAAACCAAGACTTTTGAGTTGACATAGCTAATCCAAGTGTCAAACCTTATTTTTTTCCAAAATTTAAAAAATTCCAGATAGAAGCAACGAAAATGAAAACTATAATATTGTATTTATATTAATATACCGGTATGTTCACAAACATAAATTTAAACAGCTACTGTATTAAAGTAATAATTACAGAAGGACAGTAAAATATGTCACTCTGGGCCAGCGGTCCATAGAAAGTTCTGCCAACCACTCACCTCCCCCTTCACCTAAACACAAATCAGACTTAATGTAGAAATTAGAAAATAAATAAAAAATCCTTAAGTAATATATAATTATAGAATGGTGAAATATATCAGTAAAATTGATCAAATTAACACTGTTTGTCACCAGAAACTTTCTGAAATTTGGTGAAAAGGAGCTTTGACGGTTCACCTTGAGATATTTATATTTTTACAGAAAAAAATATACTACATGGAAGACTGGATGCGGTGAAGCCAAAGCTTTATTCTGCTTCTTATTTCATTTGGAAAACACCAGGATGAGACCTAGGATAGACTCAACACCGGTATGATTTATAGATTTGTGTAGCCCTCTAGTGAAAATGCATCGGCCCCACTGGTCTGTGTCACCAGGACAAGTCTGTGACGAAGGTTTCTACGCACTGGCTCCCCCCGCGCGGAGGAGGAATGGTTCGACCCAGATTGTTGCAATGCTACAGAGAGAGGCACTGAACACGGAATTACTGTGAACGCGACGAACGCTCGGGGATTTTTCTATGTCCTTATCTTAACAGCCAGAAGAAACAAAATATATGCCGGACTCAAAATCCACACGGTATCAACAGTTCCGTCGCGTATCTCTGCCCACCCGCTCGTATGAACCAAGGCGAGGGGAACCGAGGGCTGCTGGTAGTGGCGAACATCTCGTTGTGGAGTTAACCGAAAGTTAATTGGTCCCGAAGGGGCCTGAGGCGACATTCGGTGGTCTACAGACTCGCTTTCACATCGCCTAACCGCGCGTGAGGGCAATATGTGTTAGATACAATGAAGCAGGAACTACTACCTCTAGTTACAACATGGCTGCTGCTCGGATGTCTACAGGGGAAGTTCAGCCCTGAACACCAGGAAACTTTCTGAACACGTCTACTTGAGGAAAGCTCCCCTGCCGACATTACCACCTCTGTTTTGGAGTGGACGGGGCAGCACGAGTGAAGCTCGAACATCTTTTGGTTTCTCCTCGCCTCCAACATCACCATTGAATTCAGCCGGAGACGTGTTTGAAGCTGGAGAGGATGCATTTCTCCATCCCCGAGACGGAGGTTCGATCCGAGGAGAACGGCTCTACGTTTGTGGTGAGCATCCATCCTTCTCCTGCTGGCTTCCGTTTGTTCAAGATATCAAATGCGTGGAAAGGATACACAGTTATCATATAAGTTCACTAATTTTTTAATTAGTTTTTATGTTGGCTTGCAGAGCCAACATATTGTTATCTCTCTTAAACTTATTATGTTGGCTTGCAGAGCCAACATATTGTTATCTCTCTTAAACTTATTATGTTGGCTTGCTTGCAAAGCCAACATATTGTTATCTCACTTAAACTTATTATTATTCTTCCGGCTTCTTCTTCTTCTTCTTCTTCTGACAAAAATTCTGACAGCTACTCCTCCTAGCCCGTTCGAGCTACAGCCACGAAACTTTCCACGGTCGTCCAAACTGTTCCCACTCGAGTTGCTATATCTCTTCGGACCGATTGGACCAGCGGTTTCCGTAAAAATCGCGAATTTCGGCCCAAAAAACGCCCAAGTCATTCCCTATGGGGGCCCTAGAGTGGTGATGTCATCGCTCACTCTAACTTTGAGCAAGCTCAGTCTTGTTGATACTTGCACTGTTTTCTCAACTAAAAAATAACCTTTACACACACATTTTATATCTAAATGATAGAGATTTTTGTCCTCTTTCAGTTGGTGCTGTTTTCATTTTTAAAAAACACACGTTTTTACTCCAGGTGGCCTAAACCACAAGGAGTGCACATAATTGCTCCATTCACCTCCATTCAAAAATTCTGGTGGATTCTGTTTAAAATCTCAATCGCAGGCTATTTTTAACTCGCCATAAATCATTCACACTTTATCACAGCTTCACAAAATTTACACCATTCTCTTCCTTAAAATCTTGTGATTCTAACAGTAAAGGAAATATTTTAATGTGTCTTATCCTTTTTTCGTAATCCTTATTTGTTTGGAGGTATGGATTTCTCAGAAATGAGCAGTTGCACAGAATCAAATGAAGGCTATTTCTAGCTCGCCATAATTTTTTTTTATTTCTAATCACACCTTCACAAAATTTACAGCATTCTCTTCGTTAGGGTCTTCTGCTTCTGACAAAGAAAGAATCATTTCGATATGTCTTACGGTTCTTCTATAATCTTTATTTGTTTGAGGCATGGAAATCGGATTTTCTCCAGCAGATTTGCCATCTTTTAAAAATCTGACAGTTGAATTTCCAGCTGCAGCTGACTCGTTTGAAAATCTGGCAGTTGATAACTCCAGGTGCAGCTGATTTCAAATAAGTAGGTCAAAGGTGTCTCATTGACTTTCAATGGCCCATTGAAATGAATGGAACATGAACCCCATAGATCCTAATGTAAAAGAGCTTCTGTAATTGATTGACACTGGAAAGTCATACAAGCATTAAGGAAGCAAATTACTTATCCAGCCCATCATTGCTTGTGAATTAACATAAATTAATTAAGCCACACCCACCTTTTGACATAACTTTTGATGTCAAATATCTTCTAAACAGAACACAGTACAGACATGGGGGTTGCTTTATATTATTCTAAATGTAAAGTAGATTACAACATGATGTCACTGACTTCTCCATAGCAACCAAATTGTTTACCATAGCAACTAATTGGCATATCTCTATCTTCGGTTAGGAAAATGCTAGAGACTTGGGGGTTGGTAAGCTTCACCCATACTGACAGCTGAAACATTATATCATGTCAATGACACCTCCATAGCAACCAGACTGGTTACCATAGCAAACAATATGGCATGCCTCTCTCTCAGCTTAGGAAAATCATAGAGACATGGGGGTTGCCGTATTTTACCCGTATGGATATGGGGAACAATATGTTAGGTCAGCGACCTCTCCATAGCAACCAGACTGGCTACCATAGCAACCAATATGGCGCAGCTCTATCTCAGCTTTGGAAAGTCATAGAGACATGGGGTTGATGTATTGACATGGGGAACAATGTGTTAGGTCACTGACCCCTCCATAGCAACCAGACTGGTTACCATAGCAACCATTATGGCATGTCTCTATCTCAGCTTAGGAAAATCATAGAGAGATGGGGGTTGCTGTATTTTACCCGTATAGATATGGGGAGCAATATATTAGGTCAGCGACCCCTCCATAGCAACCACACTGTTACCATAGCAACCAATATGGCGTAGCTCTATCTCAGCTTACAAAAGTCATAGAGACATGGGGGTTGGTGTATTTTACTCGTGTTGACATGGGGAACAATATGTTAGGTCACTGACACCTCCATAGCAACCAGACTGGTTACCATAGCAACCAATATTGCATGTACCTATCTCAGCTTATGAGAATCATAGAGACATGGGGGTTGGATTATGTTATTGTTGCGGAATTGACAACATTTAAAAAAATAGGTATTAACGGTACCAACGCAAGCCAACATCGAAGTTTGCGTGCAAACTTTAAAATCTAGTTATTATTCTTCTCTTTTCTTCTTCCAAAAATTCTTAACACTACTCCTCCTAGCCCGTTCGAGCTACAGCCACGAAACTTTCCACGGTCGTCCAAGCTGTTCCCACCCGAGTTGCTATATCTCATCGGACCGATTCGACCAGCGGTTTCCGTAAAAATCGCGAATTTCGGGCCAAAAATCGCTCAAGTCATTCCCTATGGGGGCCCTAGAGTGGTGATGTCATCGCTCACTCTAACTTCGAGCAAGCTCAGTCTTGTTGCTACTTGCACTGTTTTCTCAACTAAAAATTAACCTTTACACACACATTTTATATCTAAATGATAGAGATTTTTGTCCTCTTTCAGTTGGTGCTGTTTTCGTTTTTAAAAAACACACGGTTTTTACTCCAGGTGGCCTAAACCACAAGGAGTGCACATAATTGCTCCATTCACCTCCATTCAAAAATTCTGGTGGATTCTGTTTAAAATCTCAATCGCAGGCTATTTTTAACTCGCCATAAATCATTCACACTTTATCACAGCTTCACAAAATTTACACCATTCTCTTCCTTAAAATCTTGGGATTCTAACAGTAAAAGAAATATTTCAATAACTCTGGTCATTCTTTCGTAATCCTTCTTTGTTTGAGGGTATGGATTTCTCTGAAATGAGCAGTTGCACAGAATCAAATGAAGGCTATTTGTAGCTCGCCATAACTTTTTTATTTCTAATCACACCTTCACAAAAATTACAGCATTCTCTTCGTTAGGGTCTTCTGCTTCTGACAAAAAAAGAATCATTTCGATATGTCTTACGGTTCTTCAATAATCTTTATTTGTTTGAGGCATGGAAATTGGATTTTCTCCAGCAGATTTGCCATCGTTTAAAAATCTGACAGTTGACTTTCCAGCTGCAGCTGACTCGTTTGAAAATCTGACAGTTGAACTCAGCAGGTGCAGCTGATTTCAAATAAGTAGGTCAAAGGTGTCTCATAGACTTTCAATGGCCCATTGAAATGAATGGAGCATGAACCCCATAGATCCTATTGTGAAAGAACTTCTGTAATTGATTGACACTGGAAAGTCATACCAGCATTAAGGAAGCAAATTACTTATCCAGCCCATCATTGCTTGTGAATTAACATAAATTAATTAAGCCACACCCACTTTTTGACATAACTTTCAATGTCAAATATCTTCTAAACGGAACACAGTAGAGACATGGGGGTTGCTATATATTATTCTAAATGGAAAGTAGATTACAACATGATGTCACTAACTCCTCCATAGCAACCAAATTGTTTACCATAGCAACTATATTGCCACATCTCTATCTTAGCTTAGGAAAATGCTAGAGACTTGGGGGCTGGTAAGCTTCACCCATACTGACAGCTGAAACATTATATTATGTTAATGACACCTCCATGGCACCCAGACTGGTTACCATGGCAACCAATATGGCATGTCTCTATCTCAGCTTAGGAAAATCATAGAGAGATGGGGTTGCTGTATTTTACCCGTATAGATATGGGGAGCAATATATTAGGTCAGCGACCCCTCCATAGCAACCAAACTGGTTACCATAGCAACCAATATGGCGCAGCTCTATCTCAGCTTTGGAAAGTCATAGAGACATGGGGGTTGATGTATTGACATGGGGAACAATGTGTTAGGTCACTGACCCCTCCATAGCAACCAGACTGGTTACCATAGCAACCAATTTTGCATGTACCTATCTCAGCTCAAGAAAATCATAGAGACATGGGGGTTGCTGTAATTTACTCGTATTCATATGGGGAACAATATATTAGGTCAGCGACCCCTCCATAGCAACCACACTGTTACCATAGCAACCAATATGGCGTATCTCTATCTCAGCTTACGAAAGTCATAGAGACATGGGGTTGGTGTATTTTACTCGTGTTGACATGGGGAACAATATGTTAGGTCACTGACCCCTCCATAGCAACCAGACTGGTTACCATCGCAACCAATTTTGCATGTACCTATCTCAGCTTATGAGAATCATAGAGACATGGGGGTTGGATTATGTTATTGTTGCGAAATTGACAACATTTTTTAAAAAAAAAGGTATTAACGGTACCAACGCAAGCCAACATCGAAGTTTGCGTGCAAACTTTAAAATCTAGTTATGTTGGCTTGCAGAGCCAACATATTGTTATCTCACTTAAACTTATTATTATTCCGCTTCTTCTTCTCTTTTCTTCTGACAAAAATTCTCAGCACTACTCCTCCTAGCCCGTTCGAGCTACAGCCACGAAACTTTCAACACACCTCAAAGCTGTTATGTAGTTTGTTGCTATATCTCTTCGGACCGATTTGATCAGCGGTTTCCGTAAAAATCGCGAATTTCGGCCCAAAAATCGCCCAAGTCATTCCCTATGGGAGCCCTAGAGTGGTGATGTCATCGCTCCCTCTCACTTTGAGCAAGCTCAGTCTTGTTGCTACTTGCACTGTTTTCTCAACTAAAAATTAACATTTACACACACATTGTATATCTAAATGGTAGAGATTTTTGTCCTCTTTCAGTTGGTGCTGTTTTCATTTTTAAAAAACACACGGTTTTTTCTCCAGGTGGCCTAAACCACAACGAGTGCACATAATTGCTCCATTCACCTCCATTCAAAAATTCTGGTGGATTCTGTTTAAAAATCTCAATCGCAGGCTATTTTTAACTCGCCATAAATCATTCAAACTTTATCACAGCTTCACAAAATTTACACCATTCTCTTCCTTAAAATCTTAGGATTCTAACAGTAAAAGAAATATTTCAATACCTCTGGTCATTCTTTCGTAATCCTTATTTGTTTGAGGGTATGGATTTCTCTAAAATGAGCAGTTACACAGAATCAAATGAAGGCTATTTGTAGCTCGCCATAATTTTTTTATTTCTAATCACACCTTCATAAAAATTACAGCATTCTCTTCGTTAGGGTCTTCTGCTTCTTACAAAGAAAGAATCATTTCGATATGTCTTACGGTTCTTCTATAATCTTTATTTGTTTGAGGCATGGAAATCGGATTTTCTCCAGCAGATTTGCCATCGTTTGAAAATCTGACAGTTGAGTCAGCTGACTCGTTTGAAAATCTGGCAGTTGATAACTCCAGGTGCAAGCTGATTACTAATAAGTAGGTCAAAAGTGTCTCATTGACTTTCAATGGCCCATTGAAATGAATGGAGCATGAACCCCATAGATCCTAATGTAAAAGAGCTTCTGTAATTGATTGACACTGGAAAGTCATACAAGCATTAAGGAAGCAAATTACTTATCCAGCCCATCATTGCTTGTGAATTAACATAAATTCATTAAGCCACACCCACTTTTGACATAACTTTTAATGTCAAATATCTTCTAAACGGAACACAGTAGAGACATGGGGGTTGCTTTATATTATTCTAAATGAAAAGTAGATTACAACATGATGTCACTGACTCCTCCATAGCAACCAGACTGGTTACCATAGCAACCAATATGGCATGTCTCTATCTCAGCTTAGGAAAATCATAGAGATGGGGGTTGCTGTATTTTACCCGTATAGATATGGGGAGCAATATATTAGATCAGCGACCCCTCCATAGCAACCAAACTGGTTACCATAGCAACCAATATGGCGCAGCTCTATCTCAGCTTTGGAAAGTCATAGAGACATGGGGGTTGATGTATTGACATGGGAACAATGTGTTAGGTCACTGACCCCTCCATAGCAACCAGACTGGTTACCATAGCAACCAATTTTTTGCATGTACCTATCTCAGCTCAGGAAAATCATAGAGACATGGGGGTTGCTGTAATTTACTCGTATTCATATAGGGAACAATATATTAGGTCAGCGAACCCTCCATAGCAACCACACTGTTACCATAGCAACCAATATGGCGTATCTCTATCTCAGCTTACGAAAGTCATAGAGACATGGGGGTTGGTGTATTTTACTCGTGTTGACATGGGGAACAATATGTTAGGTCACTGACACCTCCATAGCAACCAGACTGGTTACCATAGCAACCAATATTGCATGTACCTATCTCAGCGTATGAGAATCATAGAGACATGGGGGTTGGATTATGTTATTGTTGCGGAATTGACAACATTTTAAAAAATAGGTATTAACGGTACCAACGCAAGCCAACATCGAAGTTTGCGTGCAAACTTTAAAATCTAGTTATTATTCTTCTTCTCTTTTCCTACGTCCAAAATTTACAACGCTTCTCCTCCTAGCCCGTTCGAGCTACAGCCACGAAACTTTCCACGGTCGTCCAGACTGTTCCCCCTCGAGTTGCTATATCTCTTCGGACCGATTGGACCAGCGGTTTCCGTATAAATCGCGAATTTCGGCCCAAAAATCGCTCAAGTCATTCCCTATGGGAGACCTAGAGTGGTGATGTCATCGCCCACTCTAACTTTGAGCAAGCTCAGTCTTGTTGCTACTTGCACTGTTTTCTCAACTAAAAATTAACCTTTACACACACATTTTATACCTAAATGGTAGAGATTTTTGTCCTCTTTCAGTTGGTGCTGTTTTCATTTTTAAAAAACACACGGTTTTTACTCCAGGTGGCCTAAACCACAACGAGTGCACATAATTGCTCCATTCACCTCCATTCAAAAATTCTGGTGGACTCTGTTTAAAATCTCAATCGCAGGCTATTTTTAACTCGCCATAAATCATTCAAACTTTATCACAGCTTCACAAAATTTACACCATTCTCTTCCTTAAAATCTTGGGATTCTAACAGTAAAAGAAATATTTCAATACCTCTGTTCATTCTTTAGTAATGTTTATTTGTTTGAGGGTATGGATTTCTCTGAAATGAGCAGTTGCACAGAATCAAATGAAGGCTATTTGTAGCTCGCCATAATTTTTTTATTTCTAATCACACCTTCACAAAATTTACAGCATTCTCTTCGTTAGGGTCTTCTGCTTCTTACAAAGAAAGAATCATTTGGATATGTCTTACGGTTCTTCTATAATCTTTATTTGTTTGAGGCATGGAAATCGGATTTTCTCCAGCAGATTTGCCATCTTTTGAAAATCTGACAGTTGACTTTCCAGCTGCAGCTGACTCGTTTGAAAATCTGGCAGTTGATAACTCCAGGTGCAGCTCATTTCAAATAAGTAGGTCAAAGGTGTCTCATAGACTTTCAAAGGCCCATTGAAATGAATGGAGCATGAATCCCATAGATCCTATTGTAAAAGAGCTTCTGTAATTGATTGACACTGGAAAGTCATACCAGCATTAAGGAAGCAAATCACTTATCCAGCCAATCATTGCTTGTGATTTAACATAAAATAATTAAGCCACACCCACTTTTTGACATAACTTTCGATGTCAAATATCTTCTAAACAGAACACAGTACAGACATGGGGGTTGCTTTATATTATTCTAAATGTAAAGTAGATTACAACATGATGTCACTGACTCCTCCATAGCAACCAAATTGTTTACCATAGCAACTAAATTGCCATATCTCTATCTTCGGTTAGGAAAATGCTAGAGACTTGGGGGTTGGTAAGCTTCACCCATACTGACAGCTGAAACATTATATCATGTAAATGACGCCTCCATAGCAACCAGACTGGTTACCATAGCAACCAATATGGCATGACTCTCTCTCAGCTTAGGAAAATCATAGAGACATGGGGGTTGCCATATTTTACCCGTATTGATATGGGGAACAATATGTTAGGTCAGCGACCTCTCCATAGCAACCAGACTGGTTACCATAGCAACCAATATGGCGCAGCTCTATCTCAGCTTTGGAAAGTCATAGAGACATGGGGGTTGATGTATTGACATGGGGAACAATGTGTTAGGTCACTGACCCCTCCATAGCAACCAGACTGGTTACCATAGCAACCAATATGGCATGTCTCTATCTCAGCTCAGGAAAATCATAGAGACATGGGGGTTGCTGTAATTTACTCGTATTCATATGGGGAACAATATATTAGGTCAGCGACCCCTCCATAGCAACCACACTGTTACCATAGCAACCAATATGGCGTATCTCTATCTCAGCTTACGAAAGTCATAGAGACATGGGGGTTGGTGTATTTTACTCGTGTTGACATGGGGAACAATATGTTAGGTCACTGACCCCTCCATAGCAACCAGACTGGTTACCATAGCAACCAATTTTGCATGTACCTATCTCAGCTTATGAGAATCATAGAGACATGAGGGTTGGATTATGTTATTGTTGCGGAATTGACAACATTTAAAAAAAAAAAGGTATTAACGGTACCAACGCAAGCCAACATCGAAGTTTGCGTGCAAACTTTAAAATCTAGTTTTAATTAAGTTTTCTTTAATAATTGGCACGTTTCAAAGTTTTGTTGATTTTAACATTGTTTTTATATTTCTGACATTTTTCGTCTACAGCAGGGGTATTACACTCAAATTAAAAGAGGTCCGGTTTCATAACTGGTTTGGATGCGAAGGTCCAGATCATAATGGTCTAACTACTGCAGTATAATATTATTTAGCATGCGTGTAATCAATGAACTTGAAATTAAAAGAAACTAACTCTGCACAATTCATAAATATTTGACAAATGTATTGTTTAATAAAATCGAACTGCGCATATATTTACAATATTATCTTATTTATGAAATAAAAATGCTTTTCAAAATAAGCAAGAACAGAAATGTTCAAACAGATTTGTGCTGATATGTGTGTTAAAAACAGTTGTCTTGTATTTGCAGTTTGACTTAACATTTCAACCATGTTCGACTCAAAACAGGAAAATAAAAAGGAATTTTAGGTTGGTTTTAGCTCAAATTGAGTGGGAAATTGGAGAAGGGTCAGTCTAGTCTGCGACTGCGGTCAAGTCTGCCGCACTTTGTTCTGGCGAACTTGTGAATGCGCGCTTACACGGTAGATTACGGTAATGGCGACCCAGAGCGGACTGCGTTTCAGAACGCTTTTCATTCTGAAACTTTATAACTTTACTGGCGCATGGATGTTTTTAACTCTTCTGTTATTTTAGTTTGATCTAGGAAATGTATTTAATAAAGATAAAAAAAAGTACAAATATTTCTCCAAATTCAGTCAGTAACATTTCAAACTGTTGCTTAATACTACTTGTCATAATACTATTTCTCCAAAATGCCACATTAAAATTTCACCAAATTTAGTGAAGATTAGTGGAGCATGTCCTAAACACCATCAAAGTTTAGTTTTTGGTGTAACCTTTTAATTAGTTTTTTTTATAATTAATTTAAGATTTTGAGATTGTTGCAATTCACAATTCTATTTTTCTGAAAAGCCACTGCACAATTTTACCAAATTTAGTGAGGATGTATTGGAGCATGCCCTGAACACCATCAAAGTGTAAATTTGGATGAACCTTTTAATTTCAATTTGTTAATGAATGTTTGAAAATGTTACAATTTCCCCAAAATGCCACAATAATACTTCACCATATCCCATGAACACAGATTTTTGTGGCATAAATACTTCAAATTTAGTGTTTTTATAATGTGTCTAAGGGGATCAGTAATGATTTGTTAGGTCTAGTGATAGTTTGTTTAAGTAGTGTTTTACAATGAACAGCATTAATTTTCTTTAAATCTTAATTAAAATACATTTCCTACATTAAGCTAAAATAAGAGAAGAGTTAAAAACATCCTTGTGCCAGTAAACAGTTATTAAATTTCAGAACGAGGGTAAGGTATTCTGAAATGCGGTGTGCTCGAGAGGGGTCTGATTGCGGTGTGCAGTAAAAGGGGCTGGTAAGGATCAAGCCGTAAATTTTTTTTACTACTGTTCATGGCTTCAATGCTTCTACGTCAACTCAAAGTATCAGGCAGTAGCATTGAACCATAACCCTAAACCTAAAATGTCTTTTGAGTCACGTTTTGAGAGCTTCAAGTATCACAAGGGCTGGTTGATCAGATACGTTGTACTGTACCCAGAAGTGTGAGGTGGCCAATAATCTCAAAGAGGTCTGTTCTGGGTCCTTCACTTGCTTGCCAGTGCATTACCATAATCCACCATGTAAGCGTGCATCTAGAGCGGCTGTTTTCTCCACGGTGACAAGTTGTGATTGACTTACTGGTCGAACCAGTGCTTCTAAAACTCACAGCTGTCTTCCTGCTGTTTTTGGTTAAATGTTTAATTTGGTGGCCATTATCAGAATCAGAAACTGAACGTGTGGTGTGTGAGTAGGGCTGGGTATCGTTCAAAAATGTTCGATACCGATGCCGATACCCCGATTTCGATACCGGTTCCAAATGATACTTTTTTTCGATACTTTTATTTTAAGATAAAGATTTTTACAAGATTACATAACACATAATCGCAGAGAAACTGGTTTTATTTTTTCTGGATGTTTGTGACACTTTTCACAGCTGGCTTATCTATTTCACAGCTGACCAATAAGCAAAGGAACAAAAGCACAAAATGAACAAAGTGCAGGGTTACCATCTGCTGTTAACCTTAAAACAGGGGTGCCAAACTCATTTTCACCGAGGGCCACATTAGCATAATGGCTGTCCTCAAAGGGTCAGATGTAACTTATAAATGTAAAACAATGTAATCGAATGTAATGTAAAATAAATGTAACTATACATTTATCCATTATACATTTATACATAACTCATTATTTATAACTTATTCAAGTGACAATTCAGTTGCATAGAAACAATTGTATGCTTGTTGTTCTAATATAAATCCTTTTGATTTTTGTCATCTTATGAAAACCCACATAACTCCATTAATGAAAGATCAAACTGTCCAAGTGAATAAAGAAAAATATCATTTTTGTAATTTGTTTAGAGAAAAAAACCCTCACAGACTGAAGACGATGCATATCGATCATCATCTTTTATCAGCAGGATCAAGAAACAGATCACAGATAAACTATTAGCTCCGCCCATTTCACATTGGCACATGAGAGCTCTACAGTTTTACTCGTGAGTATGAATGCGGCTGCGTAGGCATTGTGGGAAATGTATTTTTTTTTTTCGTTTTAGTTTTTTATTTACTCAAAACTTTTAAGCTCTCGCGGGCCACATTACTTTTGATCGCTTAAACATAGTTTGCGTTAAATTTATGCTATGCTTTAAAGTGTAATGTACATTACAGCCTCACCTTTCCACTTGACAAGCTCAGGGCGAGTGGGGGGGAGCTGCCGTAAATGTGATCTTTCAAGGCAGCTTCACCGCAGCCAATCACCAGCATTTGATCCGAGCAGGTTAAGGATGCCACACGTTCTCAAGCTCACTGACGTTAACAAGATTATACCCTTAGGCAGAGGTGCTCATTACGTCGATCTCAGCGTGAAATTGAAACAATATCAGCCGATCATCCATCCCGTCACAGTTCAGTAAAGTTATCTGCAGATTCACGGATTCAGTTTTCTCTGATCAATAGCTCGAGACCAGAATGTTCTTAATAAACAAATAATACCTATTTTTAATCTGTGTTATGTAGCGGACAAACTACAAAACGTTTTTTATCAAAACAAGTTTCCCTCTGCATTCGCAGAAACACATTACCGTCTATGCGCTTTCAATAAATATTGAAATATTTATTAAAGCATCATTTTTATTCTTGATTATTTGGATTAAAGCTCAATTGCTCCCATAAAAATCACTCTATTACCACCAAATTCATGTCACACACAACTGTTCTAATGATTCAATTCAGTGCAAGTCATCAAATTAAACTCACGTTATTACAAAAAATTTAAATAATTAATTATTATGTGTGTTTTGTCAATTCTCAATAAAGTTGAAAATAATTGTTTGTTGATTGATGTTTTACATTTTTGTAGCGGGTAGATCACTTGTCATTTTAAAAGTAGCTCTCAAGTTGAAAAAGTGTGAGCACCCCAGCACTTAGGTATCGAAATTTGGTATCGAACGAAAAAGAATTTTTCGATACTCTGTAGTATCGAGACGATTTGGTTGGTGCTTAAAAAAAGTACCGAACTCGATACCCAGCCCTAATGAATGGTGTGAGAACAGTAAAATGCACAGCACACTCCATGCGTGAGACTTCAGAAACCTGCATTTGTTGTTTGTTTCTCTTTCTCAATTTCTCCTAGTTTTTGTTTATTAATTCCTTTTTCGCCTGTTACTAGAAAGTCACGTGGGGCTACTTAACTCAAATTTAATTGGACAATGTGTTCTAGCTAGAGATGTTCTTATACCATTTTCCCCTCCCGATACTGATCCCGATACTTGGGCTACCAAGTACCGATCCGATATCTGGGTGTGTATCTGTATATACAGCTGTAGATACTACTAGCCCTGTATTAATTTACATTTTATGCATTTTATAATTTAAAATAAATTATTTTATGCTGTGCTTCAGATATACTCAATATGGCAATGACAATAATCAATATGGACATGAAAATAAAATGTAATAGACATACCTATCTTTGAAATGTGGATACAAGAGAGAGGCAACTGCATACAAGGGCTCTTCCTCATTGGTTGTGAATCGTTTCTAGACGGCCTCAAGAAGAGTGTTTTTCATTGTTTTTATACCAGTGTCCTCCTGGCTCCCCTGAGGAAGTAGCTGTTATAGAACTGTAACTGAGGGGATCACTTCCTCTACAGACGAGGTGGAGGAGCTCATCTGTTTTTCATGGCTTTTTTCATGTTGCTTGCGTTGTCGCGCAAAATACCATGAGTACGGGATTTCAAAATATTCCACTTCACAAGCACAACCTCGATTGATTCATCTATGGACGCTTGTGAGCCGCTAAACTCGTTAACCTGCAGCACTGCACTTTGAAGAGTAAAAGATGACTGCGTCTCTGTGTTTACTCAGCGTGCTGTTAAACTCAGTAAAGACCGCGGGATTCGAGTGGCAGCTCCAGATGTCAGTAGTGAAGCTGATAGTTCGCACGTCCTTTAGTTTACATGAAATGTGTTCACGCACTGTCTCATATAGCTTAGGGAGCGCTGTTTCGGAGATATATATAACTAGGTTATGTTTATGAAAATGGTATCGGATCGGTACGTGGACTCAAATACTCGCCGATAACGATGCCAGATTTTTTGTGGTATCGACAGGATTTTCGATACTGGTATCGGAATCGGAACAACTCTAGTTCTTGCCTCCCCTAAATCTTCTTCTTTTACTTTCGGCTGTTCCCAATTTAGGGGTCGCCACAGCGAATCATCCTTTTCCACCTAACTCTGTCCTCAGTATCCTCTACTCTTGCACCAACTACCTTCATGTCCTCTTTCAGCACATCCATATATCTCCTCTTTGGTCTTCCTCTTGACCTCTTGCCTGGCATCTCCATCTCCAGCATCCTTCTTCCAATATAACCACTATCCCTCCTCTGCACATGTCCAAACCATCTCAACCTGGCCTCTCTGACTTTGTCTCCAAAACAACCAACCTGAGCTGTCCCTCTGATGTGCTCGTTCCTAATCTTGTCCATCCTCGTCACTCCTAAACTGAACCTCAACATCCTCATCTCTGCTACTTCCAGCTCTGCCTCTTGTCTCTTCTTTACTGCCACAGTCTCCAACCCATACATCATGGCTGGTCTCACTACTGTTCTGTACACCTTTCCTTTGACTCTTGCTGACACTCTTCTGTCACACAACACCCCTGACACTTTCTCCACCCACTCCAACCTGCCTGCACTCGTCTCTTCACCTCTTTTCCACACTCCCCGTCACACTGGACTGTTGACCCCCAAATCCCTAAACTCCTGCACCTTCTTGACCTCAGCCCCCTGTAACCTCACTGTTCTATTTCCCTCCCTCTCGTTCAAATACATGTATTCTGTCTTGCTGCGACTGACTTTCATTCCTCTTCTTTCTAGAGCTGACCTCCAACTCTCCAGGTTTTCCTCCACCTGCTCTCT
>SRMA01025553.1:0-128871 GCA_007224835.1 Danionella cerebrum
CATCTGTTTATAAAAATTAAAATCAATTAAAATTCTGGCTTTCACAAGTCTTTTAAAAATGCGAATGGCATCACAGTCTGTGTTCTGAGCAATTTTGTTTTTTTCTGGATAAGTAAATGGCCATCTTTGCTTGTCCAAAAATAAAATTAATGAGTTGGCATTTGTTCTTGTGTTTCTTAACGTACTTAAAACCAGAAATAAAACACTGAACTGTAAAATCCACATTAAAACCCTCTAAAATACTAGTTAAAAGCACAAACAAAGGCTGTAGACGACTGCAGTGGATAAAAGCATGGAATGCTGTTTCTCTTTGCCCACAGAAGGGACAGTCATGTGACACATCTGGGTTTAAAACAGAGATAAAAGAATTTACAGCTACAATACAATGTAAAACCCTCCACTGCAGGTCAGCAGTCCTCTTGGGTAACGGTGGTTTATACAGTGCTCTCCACTCAGGTTTAAAACCATCATTAAAACCATCCACTCTCCTCCACGGGGTGTCTACCCTCCCACTCAGGTGTTTCTTGTTTAAAACCTTCACGCAGGCTCTGTAGAGCACCTTCCCCGCCACCGTTGCCAGGTTCATCTCCTCTTCCCCCTGGGCTTCCAGAAGGGGTCCCGTGCAGTCGCCGAGGTCCGGGGCGAGGCTCAGCTGGGGAAAGGGATGGGACTCTTCGTCACTGGCCTGGGCGCTGTACCCCCCAAGCCGAGCTCGCTCATCTGATGTTAGGATGGACCTCCAGCGATGCAGCAGTCGTTCAACCACCCTCCTAGACCGGACTCCTATTCTTTCTGCCAGGTTTTCCGTTCGCGACAGGTCTCCTCCGGCCACCTCCACCAGATTACGGAGGGTCACCACCCCTGAGGCGATGAGGGCTCCGGTCAGCCCAGGGACGGCTACACAGGAGATGTCCAGCCGGCCGCCATACACCAGAGGCTCCTCCAGCAGCCAGTGTAGTGTTCCTCCATCTTTTCGCTTTTTCTTAAAACAATCCCAGATCTTAAAAACCACACGATAAAACACAGGTAAAAGCGAGATGTCTAATAAATTAGTGTTCATTAAAAACAGTGACTTGTCCAACCCCAGCCTTTGAACAGTCCTTAAAATACCACTGGCTGCGGCTCTCCACGTGAGTTCTTCCGGTCCGGTGAGGAGCCGCTGCACGAACTGGAGGCGGAAGGCTGCGGCTCTGCTGGACAGCTGGACCAGTCCTTGTCCCCCTTCGCCTTTTGGCAGATGTAAAATGCTCTTTGGTATCCAGTGTAGACCGTCCCAGAAGAAGTCCAGCAGCTGGGCTTGGGGGGTGGTCATCAGGTCCGCTGGCGGGTCCACGCAGGCGAGCTTGTGCCAGAGGGAGGACGCGGCGAGGTTGTGGATGACCAGCACCCTCCCCCTGTAAGACATCTTGGGAAGCACTCTCTTCCACCTGTTCAGTTTGCTTCTCATGTGCTCTACAGAGTCTCCCCAGTTTTTGCTTAAAAACGTGTTGTCCCCGAGGTAGACACCCAAGTATTTAAAACCACCTCTCTTCCACACTAACCCCTCTGGTAGCGCTGGTTGTTGTCCTCCCCACTCCCCGATTAAAACAGCTTCACTTTTCCCCCAGTTCACTTTGGCAGAGGACAGCACTTGAAAGTCTATTAAAACGCTCGTTAAAAAGTCCACATCGCTCTGTGTGTTCACCATCACTACCAGGTCGTCTGCATAGGCTGATAAAATCATCGGGGTCTCACAGTGTGGAATCTTAAACCCAGAAATAAAACATCTTAACTTGTTTAAAAGAGGTTCAATTGCGAGTGAGTAGAGCATGCCTGAGAGGGAACAGCCCTGTCTGATCCCTCGGCTGACTTTAAAAGGAGCACATAAACCACCGTTTACCTTCAGCACACTCTCAATGTCACTGTATAAAATCTTGACCATACTTGTGAATTTCGGGGTGAACCCAAATGCTTTCATCACTTTCCACAAATACTGGTGTTCAACCCGGTCGAAAGCTTTTTCCTGGTCTAGGGAGATCATGCCAGTCCTTAAGCCTAGAAGGCTGGCAACATTGAAGATGTCCCGAATTAAATAGATGTTATCAAATATTGACCTATCAGGCACACAGTACGACTGGTTATGATGGACGATCTCCCCAATTACCCTAGTCAGTCTTGAGGCTAATGTTTTGGAGAACAGCTTGTAGTCGGTGCACAGCAGGGAGACCGGGCGCCATTTTTTCAGCAGGGTGAGGTCTCCCTTCTTGGGCAGCAGGGTGAGGACGGCTCTTCGACAGCTCAGCGGGAGTGATCCTCTCCGCAAACTGTCTCGTAGCACGTCCAGCACATCCTGCCCCATCACGCCCCAGAATGCCTTGTAAAATTCGCAAGGGAGACCATCGATTCCTGGCGCCCTTCCGTTCTCTATTCCCTGGAGTGCCCCATAGACCTCCTCGAGGGTTATCTCCTCGTCCAGCTCTTTGGCCTCGGCCACTGGGAGTTTAGGCAGGTCTATGAGGAAGGAGTCCTCCACTGCCTGCGTTCCAGACCACTCGCTGCTGTAGAGCTTCGAGTAGAAGCTCACTGTCTGCTGGCGTATTTCAGAGGTTTCGGACACGAGATCCCCAGTTTCGGTTTGCACAGCATGGATCAATCTTTTCTGTCCATTCTTCTGCTCTAGACCAAAAAAGAACTTGGATGGGGCATCCATCTCCGCTGCGCTCTTGCAGCGCGAGCGGACCAGCGCCCCCTGTGCTGTGATGTCTAATAGGTCATTCATTCTAGCTTTTTTTATTTTGATTTCTTCAATGTGCCTGCCATTCTCATTAGTTTCAAGCTGTTGGAGTTCTAATATTTGATCTTCAAGGGTTCTTAAGGATCTGACGATGTCTCTGGTGATATTGAGAGTGTACTGCTGACAGAACTCTTTTATTTGTGCTTTGGTCACGTCCCACCATAACTGAAGTGAATTAAAAGCTGATTTCTCAGATTTAAAAAAAAAAAAAAAAAAAGTAAAAGACTCTTTAAAATTGTTATCTTCTAGAAGAGTGGTGTTAAAAATCCAGTAGGCACTCGAGGGCTTGATCTTCTCTTTAGCTAAAACACACTGAACCATACAATGATCTGAGATACCTACTGGAACAATAAAACATTTCTTAAAAAGTGTCTGCTGATGATTAAAACCATAAAACCGGTCTAATCTAGCCATGGAGAGCATGTTGTCTCTGGCATGAAGCCATGTGTATTGTCTTTTATTTGTATTAAAAGATCTCCAAAGATCATTAAGCTCATGCAACTCCAGCATCTCCTTCAGACGCTTCCGGGAGGCCATGTGAGGTTCAGCATGGTTCCGATCAATAAAATCTGTTGTACAATTAAAATCACCACCTAAGATTAAAAGCTCTGCGGGGTCACATCCTGCGAGAACATTGCTCAGCGTCCCTAAAAACCCCATTCTCTCTGTAGCACTGGTGGGAGCGTACACACAGATAAAAACTAAAACCTCATTCTCATAAAACGTCTTCACTTTTAAAAGCCTCCCATTTAAAAACTCTTCAACAGAATAGGAACAGGGAATAAAAGAACGAGTAAAAAGCAAGGCTACCCCACCGCTCATCATTGTTCTGTGGCTTAAAATCACCAACCCCTCCCACTCCTTCACCCAGTCAGAAGCATTGCGGTCATCGCTGTGTGTTTCTTGGAGCAGAGCTATGTCGATGCGCTTCTGCTTTAAAATGGTGAACAGCTTCTGTCTCTTGCTCTGCTCTCTTGCTCCGTTAATATTAAAACTCGCTATATTTATCCCGGCCATTAAAATGATGAAGAGGATTAAAAACCACTCTAAAACTAAAAAGATAACACACATTAAGAAACCTCTAAAAAGACCAGCTCTTTCCTGATCGTTGTTAAAATTTTCTTCAGGCGAGCGATTTCTTGATCATTAAAAAAACCTTTTTTTCTGAAGAAATTAACATCGTTCATAAATTGGAGTGTGTTGGGGAAGTGTTCGGTGAGCACCACACCCCGCTGGCCTTTGGTTTTCTCTAAAAATTGTTTAATCATTTCACCACTGTATTCATTTTTATCGTTGGGTTCTTGAGAGTCACCTAGAAAAGGTGACTCTTCCATTGCTTCTTCATTTTCTTCCTGATTGTTTTCATTATCTTCTTTTCTCAACTGTTTTTTTACTTTCTGGCTACTTGATTTTTTACGTTTACCTTTGTTCTCTGAAAGAGACTCTTCGGCCATCTCTACGTCAGTTCTCTGCTCCGGCTCCGGAGCGTTCTCCAGAGTCTCCAAGCGGCCGCTCTGCGCCTCCGTTCCTGTCACCGCCAGCTCCGGTGACCCCCCCGCCGCGCCGAGAGCCGCCGAGCTGCCGGCGAACGCTTCCCATTCACTCACGATCCGGTTTTCAATTGATTCGTTCGCCGGCTCTAGTGTCGCTTTCTCCGGGCTCGGCTCCGCTTCAGCGGGGCTCTGGGCAGCGGGTTCCGCGGGGGTCTGGTTCTCTTCCGGGGCAGGCACAGCAGCGGCACCGGAGCCTTCAGCGACCGGCCGATCCGCGGCCGCAGGGGGAACAGCCGCGGGCGGCTCGGCCGCCTCCTGCTCCGGCTGCTCAGAGGCCCCAGAGCCGCCCCGTTGCTCGGGACAGGCTCTAGCCAGGTGACCGATAGAGTTACATTTAAAACACTTCATTTCTGTATCTGAAGACACGAACACGTTGTAAGAGTGACCTTCATGATAAAACTTAAAAACAGTGTTGACCTCCTCCACTCCTTCCTTAAAAACCATAAAAACAAACCTTCTAAAAGACACCAGGTGCTTGATCAGGGGGGACTTGCAGCCCAGGGGGATCTTCTTTATCGGGGATACAATTCTGCCGTACCGCGTGAGCTCTCGGCTGATTATTTCGTCAGGGATAAAAGGAGGAACATTTGACAATAAAATCTTTTTCGCTGGGGAACTGAGGGGGGACACCGCTACCTGGGCATTATTAATCACCACACCTGTCTGGATCACCGTTTGCGCTCGCTCAACACTGTTCACAAAAATCACAATCGCGCTGTTCATTCTTGACGCTGACACAATGTTCTCGTGACCCACAACATTCCCGACAGACAGACAAACTTCTTCAACACTTTCTTTAGACAGGAGCTTCACTCCATGCCTCCGGGTCAGGTTCGCACACGCCATGCTCACTCACACTCGCTCCACACACACACACACCCAAACAAACAACCCCTGCGCCCTCGCCTGCGCTCACAGGGGTGTTTTACTGCACTCACTCGCTCACAAACTCAATAAACACAACTTAAAGCAATCAAACAACAAAAAAAAAAGCTGAACTTTAGAGCCAATTAAGGCAAAAAAGCCAACCGCTCTCAGCGCTCAGTCGCACCACGCTCCACTCGCCACGCACATGCGCAGAGAGAGAGAGAGAGAGAGAGAGAGAGAGAGAGACTCACTTGCTGACAAAGGAAGCAGAACTGCAATGAGGAGAAAGCAGCTTGTGAATATGAAACACTACAGAGAAGCATGTGGAGCAGGATGCTGGTCCTTGTCCCTTGCTGTTTCCTTGGGAGGAAACAAGCTAAAGCAGTCGATTCACCAATAGTAAATCAAGGATCCTGGAGGTGAACTTCTTCTCTTGTGGCTGTACATGATCTGATCTGCAGAACTCCTCAAATGATCCCAGAAACCACAAGTGATGACTAATTAAACACAATTTTACAGTCCACTTCAAGACTTGATTAATGCTCCTTTAACCAGTGGAAAGTATAATTAACATCTCTTTTTGAGAAACCTTTCTGCAATTATTGAATGTCCTGTAGCGTTTGCTTTCCTATTTGTTTTCTTTCTTTACAGTCAATCCCTACTTCTGAAAATTACTGAGAAACTGTTTTCATAGCTTAGCTTTGCTTTTAGCTTTGCACACAAAAAACCTTAATGTACCATAATATACACTCCACAGTATTCAAATATGTAGTTTGGGATTGTTTCCTGTATTTTTAACCTTGACGAGTAATATGAGATTAATTTACACATTAACTGACACCATGTGTCACCTTCAATTATATAAAGAGCTCGTTTAGCACGGCTATATGGATCTTATTAACTAATTGCTGCTTCTCTCAGGCTGACATCATATTTAACTGTGAGGACATTTTAATTGCTGAAGCAGGACCCTTAACGTTATTGCAAAGCACTTTGTTTAGTTTCTTACAGGTTCACAAACATCAATTGTATAATTTAGCCTGGAATGTGTGTCGTCTCTTATGCAGAACATTACATTTCCCAAAGAGAATCCTAGGGTCTTCAAATAATTATAGCCTACAGGTATTTTAGTTATTCTAAAAACAAAAAATGGAGCTCTTATGCTAAAGTATGCCAGACCTCATTAAATATGCTTCCTTACACATCTCAATGATGCAAGGTTTGCAACTCGTGTTTGTTTGCAACATGCTTGGATTGTTAAAAAGAGTCAGATTTAACTAGATGTTTCAAATGTTCAGCTGCATATATTTAGAAACAGGCTGCAGGAAACAGCAGTGCAATGTCAAACACGTCTAATGGGTTTACTTTGGGAACATCATGATGGTTGCAGTGGAAAAGGTTTATTTTGGTAAAGCAATAGTCAGTGGATGATACATTTTACAGAAAACTTTGCTAAGTCTGACTACTTGATTCTGTTCCGTTTTCATGGAATGATGACTTTTTCCATGTCCTCAGTGCCTCATCTTCTTTGTAAATCCACGAATATTGATTTTTTTTTGACCACATTCTCTTATAAATAATTCTTCAAGAAAACCTTCAACTCACTTGAGGCATCTTTTTAAGGTGTCCCCTGTGTTGACTTTTTCAGACATTTCTCAGATGTTTGCCATGATCTAATCATAATCCTTGTGTTCAACTGCTGTATTGCAGTCCAAACCTCTTGTAGAATTATATTTTCATGCAGCAGGGATTATTTGATTAAGGTTTTATCACAGAATTAATATGCATTTCTATGAAAAAAAATGTTCTTAAAACTTTCACAAAAAAAAATTTGTTTTACCTGACAACATACCCTGCACAAGCTGCCAGGTTAGCTAATGTGAGCTGAATATACATTTAGGTTAACGTTTATAAATAAAAGAACTACACTGGCACACTGTCATAAATGAACTGTTCTTGGAACCATGCTATATTTTAGTCCAAAATCTGTCAAATTATAGCAGCAACTGGATTTTGAGGAACCCAATTGGGTAATAAACATACAAAAAATCCAACCATTGTCCTGTTGTAGGTGCCAATGTTTGAGGCTGATAACTTGGGTTGAGAGCTCCTGCTCCCAATCAAGGGAGTCTGGTTGAGGGTTGATGGTCCGAAGTATTTCAGCTTCCAGGTGAGCTCAGTAGCTGGCCATGTCAACCTGCTGGGATTCGCCGGCAGGGGTTGTCTGTATCGTTGCTCGAGCCATTGAATCAATACATCAGTATTTCTCTTCAACATTCACGTTGGTTGGCTGGCATATAGGGTTCAGGGATCCCTCTTGGACTGCTATTGGAGTTAATATTGCCACACCTCTCCATGGGAAGGGATTATCTCCCCGACCTGTTTTGTCTTTGCTTTTTAAAGGCCTGGCCCTTTATTTTGAAGCAGCTGGCAACACGCCGCTCGAAGACGCCAATCCGTGTGGGATTGTTTACATTACAGCACATGCATCTCTTGCTCCGTGCATCATGTCAGTTGTCTACTTCCTGTTGTGTGCATCATTTATCTGCAGCGTGAGATTAAAAGTGACTAAAATACAAAAAAAGTCTAGATTTGTATCGATACTTATTCATGGAACAGCAGAATCAATGCAAAGCTTGTGTCGTATGTTCCGATGCATTTGCGTATGCACTCATTTTATCAAGCAGAAAACAGGCAGCTGTATTGTACCTAGATAATTGTAGTGGGGGGGCTCGTGCCCTAGTAAAGCTTTAGATCTGTTCAATATCTTCATTAACACATTATCGAATGCTGGCACATGTCTTGTTGAAATCTGTTATGCTACAAATGACCTGGAAACAATGTCTCGTGCTGTGCAAGTGATTGCAGGTCAGATATTGGTATAGTGAGAGAATTATAGAAATGAATTGGAAATATCTATAAACTTCAAGGATAAAAATGTCTATTTTGCATTTTTTAACTTCTCGGTTCTAAGGTTTCCTTCCACAGACCACTAATGTGTAGGTGAGGGTGTCCAGGAGCTTAACTTTAAATCAATGTTACCCATAGTTGCTAAAGGGAATGGGTAAATAGAAGCTGAAGAATCAAATATAACAAAAAAAATCTAAAGGAATTTCTCAATTTACAGCGTGGTGGATAGTTGCTTTGTTCCTCCCTCAATTTCCCCCTCACCCTGCTACTACCGCACATCTGCTGTGCACTAATCAGGACAAACACACACAGCCTGCTTCCCCAGTGGATCTTTGCCTCTGAAGTGTCACCCAGACACAGGCTTGAACTGCACATCTGCAGCCAATTCATTCTTTGCCCCAACTTTTCCTTTTCCTAATTCATTTCTCATCCCTCTCCTAATTATTCTAATATGCCGGCCCTCTCGTCATGACCAGCTGTGCTGTGTTATCCATTCGTTCTCCCACCCGGTGGGTGGGAGAATGCTTCTAGACAAAAGATAGAGCTCGATTAATGGGTTACCTTGCACAGGTGTGCATGATAAGGTACGGTAAATCATGTAAGAAGCTTCTGTACAGAAAGCCCCCTAAGCAGACGCAATCTGTGTCGTACAGCTGGAGATGAGGTAGGGGGTCATGGGAAGACACTCAGACATTCTAGATCTCCCCTCCCCATAGCCAATGTGCCTCTCGCTTCCTCGTTCTTCTTCTCAGCTTGAAGTGATAGGGTCAGGAGCTGTGATGGAGGTCACTGGTGATCCGTCTCTGTCTCAAGACTTTCACAGGAAGGGGCTGCACCTCTAACTGAGATGTACCAGCAGAACTGTGCTCAGCCGTATGGATACCTCTGTGGGTTTATTAGAGCTGTCAATCAATCCAACTTTCAGTCTGCTTAATTACATTATGATTGATTGTTTCATTTACATCATGCCTATTTTGTTTGCTTACATGTCATCAGTTTTGTAATGCATTTGCAAAAACATTTATCTTTGACTATATTTCTGAAGGATTGTGCAATAGTTACTATAATGACCAACTTCAATTATGTGGAATATGTATATGTAGAGTTTTTGAGTTATCCAAAACGCCATAACTCGAATTTTGATCAATTTTTGTAAAAAATGTGTTTTCTTTAGCACATAAGAACATTTTCTGTTCCAAACTGTCATAAAGCACTTCAAAGTCATACAAGAATAACAATTTCAAAACCAGATTTTAATATTTAAAGTCATTTTTAAACAAAATACGATGAATCCAAGGTATCAGTGTATATGTTGATATATATATTTTTTTTATTTTTTATTTATTTATTTTTTTACCTTGTCCTGTCCCGCTCAAAAGCCATTACATGGGAGAGTAAATGCTTTGCTGAGTTGGACAGTTTTACTTTCTCCAGGGGAGTAAAACACATGGTGTGGCGTTTTCTTCTCTGGATTGGAGAATTGAATGTATGTAAATATTTATTAGTTGTGGTTCCCAAGAGTCAGTTTACATCAGTTGTGTCAGGACAGGACAGCGTTGGACTGAAGGGATTAGGGAAGAGATTGTTTTCTATTTTGAACAGTTTTATTTATTTATTTCAAGTTCAAAATACAAAACCACCAACATCGACATCGAACCAAGTGTCTTGTTCTAGAATAGATCGGTGAAACAGTGTCAGAACCCATATGCTTGGTTTGATTTAATTTGGAAGACAAAAAGTTGCATAAACGTCTTCAAATGTTCGTCATGGGCCCAGAGTGTTTATATGAGTTTTTATAACCAGCGAGAACAAGAACCCTTGTGAACGTACAGAACATCCACAACACTGGTGTTTATAGGTTTTTGATTATTAACAAATACATCTTTAATGATCCAATATAAATGTTTGTCTACATACAATCTTTTAAAAGCTTTATGAATTTTGTACAATTTTAAATTTAAAATTGTTCTCATTGTTATTGTGCTGTTGTATAGACCGGCCACCACATTATCATTAAGATTCCACTTTCAGAACCAACGCAATACTTTTAAATAAAAGAGCAGCGTGTGTTGGCTTTTGTTCACCCACAATGAATCTACATGGATCTCTGTTTATCCCATTCTAATAGATTGTTTGCGCATGACGTCATTGCTCTGCTGTGAACACAGAAGGGAATTTTCCCTCATAAGAATCAATGGGAGCAATGTAAATATTTTGTGTCGTTTATAGATGCTCAAATCGTTAAATACCAAAAACCACATTATTATTGAGTGCCAAAGGATGTTGCTTATAAGTGGGAGAGATTTCAAGAAAATTACGAAAAAATGTCTTTGTAGTTAACATCTGTGGTTGGGAACAGATAAATGGCACTTTGTCAAAGTTTAACTATTTAATTTATGTAAGCTGGAATATAGCTAGCATGTGTTCTAGCTGTTAAGTAACTGTTGTAATTATTACTGGAATGTTCACTTCAAAGCCTTCATTTTGTGTTTTTATATTAATATTGAAATCTATTAAAACTACAAGCAACATCATACATGGTCATACTCTGCTGCTTAAATGATTTCTCCAACAGAGCTGGAAAAATTTCTAGTCATTAGTAGTGTTTATTTAATTATTACTAATTTATCTGACTGTTGCTCCCTCCCCCCCCTTTTTTTTACTTTAGATTTTAAAATAATGCCCCCCCCTTTTTTTTACTTTAGATTTTAAAATAATGCTTTTTACTTTTTCTTGTATGGTTTGTATTATATCTTGTAATACATGTTTTGTTGTTGTTGTTGTTGTTGTTTTTAGATCAGATCATACATATTGTTAGGGATTTTATTTTTTTTATTTTTTTTAATTTTAGGGAATTTACAATTACATTTTTAACTGCATGCTATAATTTAGGACCTGTTGAGTTGATTCACAGTGGGCTTTGAGGGATAACCCTAAACTTCTCTCCCTTTACAAAACAGTCAAATTGTGAAATGCGGAATCAATGTAGAATGTAAACAATCACAATTTTACTTTTAATTCAATGCTGGTAAAATAAGCATATATATATATATTATTTTATAGTATTTTAATGTAATTTTAAACTTTTTTTACTTATTTATTATTGCGCTGCTTATTTTTACATGCATTTCTTTTTTTAAATTGGCAAATTAATTTCGTTTCAGGGTCACAGGCTCTCAATGGAGGGTATCTCGAATGCATTTAGGGTAAAAGGCTGGCTACACCCTGGACAGGTCACCAGTCCATGAGACACATATACTCCTAAGATAAATTTAAAAAAATTACAAACTTGCAAGCTGGTCTCGAACCAGCAACCTTCTTAATGAAGAGTTGTACTACTCCAATGCTTTTTATTTCAGATTAAATTTTCAAAATGTATTTTTCAAGTTCCTTTTTTCCATCCTTACTTTGTTTTTGAGTTTGCAAATCTTTTATTTTGTGACATCATATGATATGGTCAAGCCGTGAGGATAGTACCTTCTATGTGGTAAAATGATGGCAGGAGGAATCAAGTTTGAATGAACATCCACCATATTGTCAGTAACCAAACTGCAACGGTTGTATTTCAACCCTCCCGCTCAGAGTTTCTCTTATGTTGAAATGTGTGGTGTAGATATTATGCACAGATTATTATCAGAGGTACAGTAAAATAAATACTTTACACTATTCCATTTGAGGCCGAGTCGCAGACCTCGTTGTGGAGTTAAGGTTGTATAAAAGTATAGTTGCTAGATGTTGCTTGGGCTATGTTTTTGTAATTGTAACAGTTATAAATCCAGTTTATAAAACAGTTAGAAAGTGAAATCCGTTCTTTTCAAATGTTTTCCAGGACCAATTTATTCATTAGGATTTTATTCATTAGGCCAATTCAGACCTACAGTCTTTCTCAGAACTGTGAAGCTTACTTTGTATCCATCACAAATTCCCAAGATTTTTTCTGCAACAGCATAGTCTTTTTTATTTCTTTTCATTTTAAATCCCTTTTGGTGAAGCTTGACTGTTTCTGGTTCTCTCATGGTGCCTCTCACATGGATGAGATCGTAACTTACGCCACTCATTTGATATTAAATTTGAATATATATTAGCATGTGCCTGTACTATCGATTTAAACTAATTGAATAATTAATTGGATTTTCTTTGAAAACCTACAGACCGCACATGTGCTTCCATCAGGATGGGAAGGCAAGAAAGAACCTGGATAAAGGAAGCACTTGAGGAAAGGATTTTGGAAGCACAAAAGAAAAAGTTCCTTTGTTACTTAGTCACACATCTACAACTTTTCCCAAAAGAAATATCTGTATAAGGATTGTCAGGGAATCAGGGAATGAATTTTAATTTCTCCTGTTTTCCTTATTCATTGAAAGCATCCATGAAATAGCCTTCGGTTTTCAAGGTTGCATTGATTTATTTTCATTTAGTTTGCATTGAGTTGGAGAACAGCTCTCCCTCTTTCACTCGTGTGATGTGTAGATTGAGGATGTATGTTATCCATAAAATTTGTACACTGCATAGCTGATCACCCACATAAAGAAGGATATAAGGAAGTGTCCCTCTGGTCAAATACTAATCACATCCCATATATATCCATACACCTACTTTTTAAATTAGACTCTCTATCTCTCTCTACCAAACTCCGTAGAGCAGAACATGTCTGTATTTCATGCACATTATTAAGCTGCGGGGCTTGGATGTGTAATATGTGATAAATATTTAGTGGCCAGCAGGAAAGAGTTGGCCTATATTTCCCGTCTGTTCGTCTCGTCTTACTTTAGAATGATAATAACCATGAGAATGCCACTGAAAATGGTCCACCTCATTCACACACACGGCGAGAAACACAGGCAGAGACAACACACTTATACAAACACAAGGTGATGTGCAGCAAGACACATTTGCGTCAGGAAGAAAAAAGAAGCCCAGTCTGCTTTTTATCTCCCTTTACTTATTAATTATGTATGCCTCAGTGGGCCGCGGTCAGACGCTAGTGAATGACTACATTTGTGCCACACACACTCGCAACATCTTCAGTTTCTCTCACGGTAGTGAAGAGGTCTTTAAAAGCTCATTATGGAGCTCCCTAGAAGTGAGCGGTAATGTTCTCTTTGTAGCCTGCACCACTACATAGTGAATAGAGACACCTGTTTCAGGATGATTTGATCAGCTAGAAGAAAAACAATATACTTTTCTGTACACTATATATTCTGTACATTCAGAGTTCTGTGGGTGATTTGGAGTAACCACTTCAGTGAGAATAAAGTCAACTTTGAAAGGCTCCAACTAATACTAAATGCAAACAGAGAAATGCTCTGCAAATAGAGAAACCTTCTGCAATTAGAGAAACGCTCTGCAAATAGAGAAACGCTCTGGAAATAGAGAAACCTTCTGCAAATAGAGAAATGCTCTGCAAATAGAGAAACCTTCTGCAATTAGAGAAACGCTCTGCAAATAGAGAAACCTTCTGCAATTAGAGAAACGCTCTGCAAATAGAGAAACCTGCAATTAGAGAAACGCTCTGCAAATAGAGAAACCTTCTGCAATTAGAGAAACGCTCTGCAAATAGAGAAACCTTCTGCAAATAGAGAAACGCTCTGTAAATAGAGAAATGCTCTGCAAATAGAGAAACCTTCTGCATAAAGAGAAACCCTTTGCAAATAGAGAAACGCTCTGCAAATAGAGAAGCCTTCTGCATAAAGAGAAACGCTCTGCAAATAGAGAAACACTCTGCAAATAGAGAAACCCTTGGCAAATAGAGAAACCTTCTGCATAAAGAGAAACGCTCAGCAAATAGAGAAACCCTCTGCAAATAGAGAAACGCTCTGCAAATAGAGAAATCCTCTGCAAGTAGAGAAACCTTCTGCAAATAGAGAAATCCTCTGCAAACAGAGAAATGCTTTGCAAACAGAGAATTGCTCTGCAAATAGATAACAGCATTGCAAATAACTCAATAGACATGTTTCAAGGATAAAAAAAATCTTTACCAAATACAATATTGAGAGATACATGTGCAAACATACTCAGTGATTGTGGTCCGGTAATGGGGAAAGTGAGTTGTTTTTATATGTGAAAGTTATAGCGAGGGTGTAAGAAGTTGGGAGATATCTTGCGTCCTGTTTTGTTGATTTTGTGCTTATAATTTAAAACTGATGGCTTTCTTATTGATTTGTATTAGTAGGCTTTTCTTTTCTGTGCTACACAAACAATATTGGAGAAATTTACTCTGTTAATTTACCTCCATTAACCAAAAGTAAACCTTTTTATGGAGTAATTAACCTCTATTAATAGTACTTTTGAACTGTGTATTTAAAAAAAAAGAGTCGCCTTTACCAATCCACATATAAAACCATTCCCTCTGGAGTTTAGCTCTACAAAATGTTATCCACATCCAGATCTGTTCCACCCTTTGTCTGTTTTTTCTCTGTGCTTCTATGCTTTTGTACTGCTCTTTTAAAATCAAGCATATCTTCCCTCGCTGTTGGGATAGCTCTATCTTTCCTAAGCTCTGTGCTGCTCCTCCCTCATGGCCTGCTCTAATTGAAGAGGCATGTGCTCTACGCCCCTTTTGTGGGACGCTTTCATTGGCTGCAGGCAGAACATCCGAGGCCAGGCCCCTGCCAGGTGGCATCTTTTTGGGAAAGCCAAACGATAACTTCCACTGTTTCTGTTGCCTGGATCCATCACCTGTTACACTCTGTGTCTCGAACATTCGTATTTCTCTGCTGTTCCTCCTTGTTCTCCTCACCAAAAAAGGACATGGTAGACTTATGCAAATCACATACAATTTGTATTAAATCTCAAGGAAAGTTACATTTATAGTAAAACGTTCTTCTGTAACATTTTTGTCTCAGTTACTAGTACAGCAGATTTTATTTTGCTATTTTCAACTAAAAGTAAATACAGTATAAGTTAAAAGGGAGATTTTTTTTTACTCTGAAGTTTCTAGGGAAGTGAGAATCAGCAAGTAGATGTCCAATACTTCAGAGTTAATAAGATATAAAAATCCAAACCTTTGCACCCCAGAGGACTCTTCATGTTGAATTTACTGAAACACTTCAAAAATTGATAGATTGACCATCTCCCTCTTGCCTTCACTCTCCAGCACTTCATAATCATTTTAATCTGGGCCTGCATGAACCTTATAAAATTTGTGTGATCTATCGATTTGTGTAATGTATTTTCCTAGCCCTTAAGGAATAGACTATGAGCACACAATCAATGAGGATGGAAGAGCAGAGGCGTCTGTGTCTACCTGCACAACTGCATTCAATACTTAGTGCATCCATTTTTGGACAATTCGCCCATAGATATAAAAACACATTTTAAATTGGTAGCCATGTTGTGTAACTTTTTCTTTTGTGTGGCCTTTCAGAAGGGCAATTTTCTCTGTGTTCAAGGGGGTGGTACCTGCCATCACATGTGATTGATAAGTATGTGGATTGCAGGAATTAAGAAGCTGTGGAAAGTGTGTGCGACCAAAGAACTCAATATCAGGAAAGCAGCATTTGATTCAGCTCCCACTTCTTCAGAGCTCATCTGTGAGCGTAGTGTGTGTGTGCGTGTATGGGTGTTAGAGGAGGTTGGTCCCCTTCTTTCATCATTCTTGCCTGTGGGAAGGTCAAAGGCTAAACAGCCCTTATTGACACAGTGGAGCAGAGCAAGGTGAGAAACAGAGGATGGTTTCAATTTCACACCATACTGTAGAAGATGTGAATAATGCTTAAAAAGAGTGTTCAGTGCTAATTCACATAACTGAAGCCAGGCTGGTGTTCATGGCTTCTTCTCGTTTTAGTCAGTGCTGGCATTGAAGAGAACCATCAGCTCTTTGTTGGAAACATCACATTAATGGATAGTTGAATTTAAAGCATGAACTGTATAAAACGGTACAGTATACGTTGTGACATAGAGAGGCTGAAATTGGTCATTGCTAGCCACGGAACTGTGGCAGTATGGGCTAATCATAATTGCACTAAAGCTACACAGTCGCTGGATGTGTGTAGCTAAGATTCTCGAGTGGCTAAAAGGGTAAGTCTCACTTACCCCCTTAGCCAAGGGCTGAAAACATACTGCTAATGCTTTCCTGTGGCTCAGTTAGTAGAGCTTTGCAATAGTAACGCAAAAGTTGCGGGTTCCAGGGAAAGAATGTGTTAATGTGTTTATTCTTTCAAATGTAAGTAGCTTTTGAAGCGTCTGCCAAATCCATAAATTTAAATGAAATGCAAAGCCATATTGGTCAGCCAAATGTTTCTGAAGGATCAACAAATGCATAATGTCTGGTTGTTTTTAGCCTAATAATGGTGCATTATTCTTGTAAGATCAATTTAAATAACGTTTATATGGACGTAGGGCCTGAAATATAACATTTATTTTCCCTTTAAGGAGAAGGCGGTGAGGCCCTCTGTCTCAGCCCTATCCTTATCCGTCTGAAAATGATTTGGACCACCCCTTCACTTCACTTGAATGCGTCAAAAAGTGGGTTAGGGCCAAGAGATAGTTCAATTAGCTATATAAATGTATTAAACCCTGTAGTTATTATGCTTTGAACATAAAAGGTTTCCTCCTATTGCAAAGTTGACCACTTTAACAATGAGGACCTGCTGACTTCTGACACCTATCTAAAGTACCCCGTCGATGAATTGTTTGCCCCTTCCTGATATGCATCTGGGGGGAAAGTGAAACTTATAAAGATTCTATGACCTATTAACGTTTTCCATGTAAATGAGCCCAGGCTGCTGCTGATTCCACCCTCTCCAGTTCTGTGCTGCAATCCGTGACAAAAAAAAATAGTTATCATCAGTAGTTTTGTCGTAAATGTTTTCTTCATCTTTACACCTGATAGCAGCACAACACTTTGTTCAGACGAAGACAAGCTGTGCTATGTGCCGTGCAAACACCGTAAATTAAAATACACTGGGATGGGGTGTACTCTTCCTTTCGAGAGTGTCTGTCTAGAGTCATGGATGGGGCTTCACCTTCATGGAACACTGATAATGACTTGCCTTTAGAGTGTTTTAAAGGTATGACCCTTACTGGCCAAGTCCACATTAAAAATTATATGCATTTTCACCTATTTGAATTATTGCAAGAAATATAGTTAGACTCAATCATTTTGAAAAGATTGGGGCCACAGTAAAAAAAAATATTGTAGCTCTCACCTTTTTTTCTCTGAATTCCTAGAAATCTCAGATTTTCAACGTTGTTCTCAGAATTCAAATTTAATCTGAGGATTTCCAACTTAATATGCAAGAGGATCAATGCAACTGTATAAAATAAATCAATCAGCGCAGCTACAAATATAAAGACAACGTACTTGGATTTTGTTAAAATTAATGACATCTACTCAATCCGAAAATGAATTTTATTAGAAATCTGTTGCTTTAGCATCAGTTGCTATGTGTGTTGATTGACAAATCATTTCAGTCCATTGACTTTAAGGTTTTATGTAATTATAATAAAAGATTATGTTAATCGAGGATGTGTTCTGATCAAGAGACCCTAAAGAAACTACATGGCTCTTAAGAAACATAAATGTGTAAGTTTTCACAATATTGTAAATATTTTCTAAGCATCTTCTGCCAGATGCCAGAACAGGTTTGCACCATTCTTTTGCCCTTCCAAAGCATGCTCTGCAGTCCCACACACTGTAGTCTTTTCTGCAGCACACAAAGGCTCATGAATCTAAAGCGCGCAAGCACTGTGGTAAATGTGTCACCTCCTAGTGGTCATTGCTCTTCATTGCTCTTTGTGAGACGCAGCCAGTGCACAGTTACAAAGAGCAGGTCACTCGTCATGAGGGAATGAGCCAATTAAAGAGGATTGCTCTTATAGATAATGTGTGCACAGTATGAGTACAGACTGCTGACTGTGTCCAAAATATGCTTTGGTAAGTCGAAAAATTAATAGGAAGTCTCTTTATAATTAATGAGAAATTGAAGAGTATATTATTTCATGTGTTTGTGTAACATGGGGTGTTGTTTCCCACATTTCCAGTGGCTGACCCCTGACTTTGGACACTTAATGGCTTTGTGAAGAAGTGCTGATCCATTCAGTAATTCCCTGTCATCCTGACCAGCGCTTGTTAAAAGACACACAGCAATGAAAACCCTAGAAATTGCTTTCCGTCCCCTTAATAGAAATTGGATAAGATCTGATGGGTTGTTGTGTTCTGGTGGAGCAGCTGGAACTGGTTCACACACAAGCTTTGTGCAGAAACAGTGAAACCCCCACAGTTTAACATAGGCTTGTGCTTTACACTCATAAACGCCTCTAATGGGATCAACAATAGATAGCACGTCGTGATGGATCTGCCCTCGAGGTCTTTTTCTAGCAGTGCTATTTTAGTGTTCACTTCATCCTTATCGCAGAGCTTTTGGTTTCCTAAAGCTATACCTATAAACCAATCTGTAAAATCCATAAGGATAGAAAAAGGTTTTTAGATGTGTTAATTCTTGACATTTCTTCGGTGTTAAGTTTGTGTACTTACTTTATATGGGACTCTACAGTATATAAAAAAATTATTTTGTTAAACTTATAGGTATTTTAAAATTTCCATTTTTCTTTTATTTTTTTGGAATGCTTCATCCACCGATTTATGGATGATTTAAAGTTTCAGGCAAAAACAGCATGTATTTGTATTCATGGCTAATCACAAACTTTGAACTGACACAGGCCACAGTCTGAAATTTAAAGTGTTGAGGTAAAGTAAAAATTATTAACCCCCCCCCCACTTCTTGTGCCATTGAGCTTAATTTTGAAAAACAATGGAATAAGCAAGCAGGAAAATTAATGAATGAATGAACAAGCCATATCACAGGTATTGTACTTCCTTTTGTTAAAATAGACGCTGTGATTTGCACACGCACCTGTGCCTGCAGACACTTCTAAGGGTTATTTATCAAACACATTGATGCTACCTTACTCCAGACATTTGTTCAAATTCTCCATGTTCTGTTTTTTTAAAAGTTATGAAGCATAAAAGCTTAACTTTCAGTGCAAGAATAATGCAGTTGCTGCACATTGTCACATTTTCTGAAGGTAAACCCATTAGTGATGGTTTGTAAAGGAGATTTATATAAAAAGTGAGGAGGCACATTTGTGAACTTAACTGAATAATTTACTGTATAAAGAACAAGACTTGACTGTGATTTTGATATTGGGGAGGCAACATCATTACATAAGTTTCATCATGCTTCTTGTCTTTCATTGTCCATTCATTCGCTTTCCTTCTTTTTCTCTTGTTCTGATCTGACTTGTAGCCTTCAGCTTGTGTGTCCTGTTTTGAGAAATTGCCTTGGTGATGTTTTCTGACAGTGACGTTAATCGAAGCACCTAACATATCGTAGGCGTCCAATTGAAAGGAAATTTGCCCACTGCCCTCTACACAAATCCAAACAACCTGTGACCGCCTGCTCTGAAACATCTAAACACGAAAACCCCTTTGGCAAACATGTTGCCAGAAATGTGGCTGAGCAGATGGAAATGTAGTTCAGGAATTTTGACATATGAAGCATATGGAAATAAAATAAAGAAAATGATAGGGAAACATCAATTCTTCGCGCTTCATGGATTATTGTTGAAAGAGTACCAAAATTACATAAATAGAGGTTTTTAGATGTGAAATAAATATAATAAATTTTTAGTTGTGCTGTTAAAATCAGCATGTTAATGGCAGTGATTCATTTGAAATATTTAAGAAATGTCATTTAAATAAACGCAATCAACATGGTTGCAGTTTTTTTTTTCATTATTTCTTTGTGTTCAGTGTGCAAAGAAGTATGGATAGGAAGAACTTTTCGTCACCTTCTGTTTCGCCCTGTGTATTTACTTCTCCCTTGGTCTCCTGTGATCGGTTATAAGTCCCTTCTCGTTTGGCTTCCCATTTAGTTTTCATTAATCCCCAAGTGTTTGGTATTGTCCTGTGTATGTATTCCCGTGCCGTCGTGAGCTTTGCACGAGACGCTTGTTGATCACTACAGATCGCAAACCTTTACTGTGACTAAAGTGAGTTTGTGAACAAAGCCTGGTTATTTGTTCGATTAATTTAGTTCATTCCTCCTCCTTTGGAGAAGTCATTTGTTATTCAAGTTTTCCCTACAGCGTCTTTAATGTTTCCTTTTTTTGTGTATATTACTTTTTTATGAATAATTTGTGATCAATATAGTATAATAAATATGGCTTTCAAACCAACTGTTAATTTGGAAGATATTGATTGTTCGTTCCTGGTTGTTGTTTACATAAAAAAATCTACATTACAACAAACAAATATTTAAAAAAAACAATCAGATCTTTGAATTTAAATATCTTCTTTGTCTTGATTTTACATTAATTATTTATATTTAGATATTCCAAAATAGTCACCCTGACTTACATATGTTTAATTCTGCATTTATTTCTTTTTTGGCATGTTACATAAAATATACTTTCAACAGTGTTAAGTGTTAAGTTTGTCCCCTGAGAAAAGTCAGCAAAACTTTAGAGCAGTGATGACTATTTGGCTAAATTCATCTACATAATATGGTGTGTACAAACCTAAACATTGATGTATTAATAACAATATGTTAATGTCTTGTTTATAGTATAGAGAAGGAAATTTATGGAAAAGCGTTGGCAGTTTACGCCGGGTATAATTAATCAGGAAACCATCTAACTTAAAATAATGCTCTGATCTTGTTTTGCTGCATTGCTTTCCACAGTTTGCACACTTCACATTAATCTTCTGTCTTATAAATCTTAGCTCGCCAGCAATTAAGGAATGGGGAGCTTCTGAAACAAAAGAAACGGGCGAGGGAAAGAGGAACTTGGGAGTGTGGGAGAGAGGGAGCAGGAGAATTATTATTCCTCCCGTCGTGCTTTGACCTGTTTGCTCATTCATCAGGCTTCCCTTCTCCAGGTCCGTAGAGAAAGCAGCAGGATGTGGAGCAATTAAATGTAGTGTGTGTTGCTGGAATACCAATATGCTCCGTTGTTATCGTGCCACCTGTATCCAAATCTTCAGAGGAACATTTCATTATCCTTTTTATTGTTTTCATCTTTTAATCACTGTCCTTTCCCTCTTTTGAAGTTTTATCAAATAAATAATCACTAAAGGAACACGGCAACATAAACATTTGCATATTTTAAGTAATAATAATTTTCAGTGAAATTTATGGCTTGCTTCAAGTTATGTGTTTCCCAGATGTCCGTTCCTTCCCGCCTGACTACCTATTTAGTTTCATCACTCCCCAAGTCGTTCGTGTTATCCTGTGTATGTATTCCCTCGCCTACGTGAGCTTGGCACGGGACCATTGTTGATCACTACAGATTGCAGTCTTGCAGCACAAGCCTTCCATGTGACTTGCGAGTTTGTGAACAAAGCCTGGTCATTCGTTCATTTAGCTTACTTTATTCCTCCTCCTTTGGAGAAGTCTTTTGTTATTCAGGTTTTCAAATAATAATTTTCCGTAGAATGTGTGGCTTGCTTCATGAATGAAAAAGTGTTGTTAAGGCTTTCGACATCATCTATATACTTCAAACAAAAAATACTTTTTGTTGTTTTGAGGTAAATTTACAACATTCAAATTTCTTAATTTAATTTTTTTATTGATGATACAGATCCCAAGTATTTAAATTGTTTTATTTGTAACACCAGATTTTAGGAGCATTAGAAAGGCATCTAGCAATCTATTTGTTCACCTCATTATGTGCCTCTAAAGTCTATTGACCTTTTCATAATCAACCAATGTTCTGCATGCCAGATGCTACTCTTTGATTCTCTACATATTCTGTGACCATTAGAAAAGGACCTGCTACATAGAAGTTTTTTTTTATTTATTTATTTTTTATAATTTCAATCACCAAGTTTAATTGCCATCAGTGGTGTCAAAAGTCTGCCCATTTATTACTAGGGTTTTAAAGACTTCTTTAAAAGACGTGGAAGTATTAACTCAAGCTTTTTACTCAAGTATAAAAGTACCTATCAGAAAAAATATATATTTATGGAAATGATACATCATATGACCTACTTGTATCAGCTGCGTCTCATTCTCACATAAATCTCTCTAATATTAAAATATGGAATTGAGAAGTGTGAAAAGTAAGCACACTTCATATTGTGGAAATAGTAACTCATTTAGGAATTTGCTTCACATACTTTGAATGTTCTGCTAGACTGTGTTTCTTCCACTTTCTGTACCTCGTAAATCAGAATTTTTTTATGAATTTAAAACTTTTAAAAATGGTAAAAAAAAACTTAAGTAATGCTTTTATGAAACCTGAAGGTGAAGCTGATAGAACTCAGCTGAAACAATGGTTTGGTTACGTACTTTAACATTTAACCTTATTTTCAAAAGTCATAACTAAGTGAAAACAGAGGATTTAAAGCTATGCAGTTGTACTGCAACGTGTGGAATTGAGGCCACTGCTGTGCAGATTAGAAGCCCAATTACACCAGTGCACAGAATGCTAACTTTTCCTGCTGACAACAGATGCTTGTATCTGGGATTCTCATATACAAACAGACATTACCTAATTACAGAAAGAAGAAGTGAGAGATGGCACTGGAATCTCTGTAGATGACAGTGGGTGGTTCGTCAGCGCTAATTATTGTTGTCACTGATGATCATTCACAAAAGCCTGCGAACGACTCTACAGGAGCGCTACGACTTCATCAAACTAGTATTTCACACGGTGTCTTTAAAGGTTGTTTCATCAAATTAATTCACCACAAGTGGAAGTTCCATGTAAATAGTTGGGGAGTCCCTACATTTTTAAGTTTTAAATGTCATAGATAGAACACAATTTAACAAATCCCTGATTTATGTTAAACATTTGATTATTTGTATGATTTTTAGACAGATTGACCAGAAATAAAAAGTTTGCGTAAACTCTTCCTTTATACAGCTATACTTTTTTATGACTGCACTTTCTGTTTCTGACTTTGGAAACCCCATCACACTATTTGCATGATTAAAAACATCACAATGTTTTTCATTTTCAAGTCAGCTGCCCTAAATACTATAAAGCTCATCCCACTCCAGAGCAATCTTTGCAGTGAAAAGGTCTGATTCACATATATATATATATATATATATATAGATCATATTTAAAACTAAATCGCTGAAGTTTAAATGCAATCTTTGGTATTGGCAATGCCCATTCGTCTCTTTCATAAGATGAGATAAAGATTTACGAAGTTTGTTGCTATGGAGGGGTCTGTGATATAATATTTCCTTTGTCACTTTACTTAAACCAACCCGCCCCCCTGTCTTTATCATTTACAAAAGTGAGATAGCGATTTTGGTAAACGGTTTAGTTGGAGGAAGCTGTCAGTGGTCATTCAATTTTTTTCCTTACTGTAATCAACATAAGAAATGACCATTTCTGGTAAGTTTTACAATTGTGAAGAGTTTGAAGATTCTATGAGGTTCTCTATTGGAGTTACGGTTGCACAAAGTTTGACCCCATGTTAGGTCAGCAGAAAAATTCACAGGAATTCTCAGCAATTTACCGGAATTCATTGTGTGGTTCTAGTCTGAAAAGATATAGCAGTTTAGAAGTATTTGCAAAGTTTGGTGGCTGTAGCTCGAACGGTCTTGGAGGAGATGAGGGTAGAACTTTTAAAAACCAACATAATAATCATTTTTATTAAATAAATATGTCTATGTATTTAGGTTTTAGCTTGTAAATCTTGAATAGTGGATTTTTTTTTTACAAAAAAAAAACAAAAACAAACAAACAAAAAAAGCTCATTGTATTCCTGGAGATATGAGTGTACTGGGATTTTGTCTAGAATGAAGCAATATTTCCTCCTTCATCATCGTCTTCTTTGTCCAGGCTTCTATGGGAAAGCTGATGTGATGGAGCACTGTTCTCTGCCAGAGCAAAGTCCAGCAGTGGTTCTCATGTTGATTGAGGCTCTGGAGAGACCAGGTAAGCTTCAGACTTCTCTTTAAATTGTGTTTTCCACAGAAAAAGTGCAGTCTTTCCCCAGAATGAGAATCTTTCATATCAACTGCAGACTAATTTTATTAAGTGCATGTTGCGTATAGCACATTTCAAGAGTCTAGCTTCTCCAACGTGGTGTAATAAATAAATAAAAATACACAAAAGCTTTCTAATCAAAACAAAATATTAAAATCTCTAAAACACACATGTGTGAAGGTCCATGATCATCACATTGGATCTCTTCTTCAATGGAAATTACTTTTTTTTTTTTTTTACTAAAGCATCTCTTGAGGATTTTCTCGATGCAGTCGGTGATCAACAAGTCTTTATACGTCAAACTCACTCTGATCAGTCAGAAACTTATTCCAGTTTACCTCATTTTCTCTTGGGTTGTGTAACTGCATCAAAACGTGTGCCAAAAGTACAACTACTACAGAACAAACACAGCCCACAAAAGCATTCAACATATGTTCACCACATATACGTGTGATTATTATCCTTACCAGTGTATGCCTAATTTATCTCTACAAATCATTTGTACTTGTGTTCAATTTCTCCATTTGTTGTATTAATGGTGTACACTTACTAACCGGATATTTATTTCTGCTTAAGACTGGGAGAATGAACCACTGTACCGGTCAAGTCAGACCTCTATTGGACCCCCAGGATTACTTCAGGCTATGGAAAAAGGTCAGTACGAATATTTCTCGAAATCTGATTCCGTATATCTGCATCATTTAGCAAGAAGTACAGAAAACTATTTTTGTTTAAAATTATAACTATTAAGGGCATGGCGGCTCAGTGGGTAGCACTGTGGCCTTCAACTCAGAAGGTTGCCAGTTCCTTCCTGGAAGAAATTTGCATGTTCTCCCTGTGCTTGCGTGGGTTTCCTCCGGGTACTCCGGTTTCCTCCAAAATCCCAAAAACATGCGGTTATGTTAATTGAATAATCTAAATTCCCCTTAGGTGTGAATGTTGCCCTGCGTTGGACTGGCGACCTGGCCAGGGTGTACCCCAGCCTCTCGCCCAATGTGCGCTCAAGATAGGCACCGGCAGACCCCCATGATCCCAAAAGGGAATAAGCGGGTTGGAAAATGAATGAGTGCATATAACTATTAAAATAGTCATCAAGTCATAATTAATCCATGAACCACAACACTGCAATGTCCAAAGTACAAACAGAAGCCTATAAATCACAATAAACAGAAACATAGAAAATTAGACTATACAAATGTGCAAACTTCAAGAACAAATAGTAATCGCAACAAAATAACCATAATAAAGACTTAATAATGTAAAAGAAACTTCAAAGAAGATAAAGGTGTCAAAGAATTACACAGCTGGGTGCCGAAGTAGCCGTAATTGAATGTTTTGGTACAATTTCAGGATTATTTTGTAATTATTGTGTTATTTATGAAAAAAAATATTTGTAAAAAAAATTTAAAAAAGAGAAGCTGGGGTTTTACTAAATGAAAATCAAGCATTGCCACAACAAACGTTCAAAGGTTATTTATTAGAGCAAAGTAGCAATAAACGCTCAAAAATGCTTCTGACTTCTAAGGGTTAAGCATCCCCTGCTTGCTACACTAGCACCTTTTTCCACAGCATCCTGGTTTCCCTCTCTCAGCCTTGGGATAAATACATTAAGTGTGCATTGCATTGACACATTAATTATTCACTTAATTTACTTCAGATATCTTGGCCTAAAATGTCAATAAAGTTCACAATTTGACAGAACTTCTTTATCAGATCTCAAGAGTTGTATAAATAAAACATTTATAACTGATTCACTAAGTTTTCTTCCTTTGATGTGTTGTAAGTTTAATTAAAAATATGTTTTTTTTGAGCATTTAATGACACCACATAACACTGCATTTTACTCCTCATCGTATTGTTGGATCTGTGGTGTTTTTATAGCTGAACCGGAGGGGGGGTTGGGTAGTTGTTTTAGGCATACAGTGCCTGATTGTGCTCTTAGTCTTCTCCAGACCAAGACTGAAATCACAGCATTTGCCATACGCGCTCAATGTTAAGGCAGTTATCCTCAGATTTAAGTCATAAAGTTATCACACAGAGAAGACATGGTTGTTGCATTAATAATCAATAAAACATAGAGAAAAGCGGAATGAAATGGATGTTTTTTAGCACAGCGTCGTCTTGTGTTCAGCCGAGACGATACAGGGCAGTGTTGTCACAAAAGTTAGTGAAGTTTGGGTGAAGTTCTCGTGCAGCACCACAAGGGAGAGCTCTGACTCTGTACTTTTTTGGGAGAAGCTGCTTCCCAAAAAAACTGCAGAGCTATTGGTTCAACTGAGGCAAATGTATGCGCATCCACAGACTCAATCACTTTTTTCTGTTCTAAAATGATTAGGCAGAGCATGAATGTCCCTTAGGATCTAGCTGCTTTTATCTCTGCATTCACACACAGTTGTTGTTTCAGACTTTTATTGAGTTTAAAAAGAGGCTTTCTCAGAGGCTGCCTGTAGCACACTCTTTCACTTAGAGGTTATGCATGTCTGAACTTTATAAATAAATGTAAGGTTGACTGTCGCATGCTTTACCACGGCCAGGATGTAAGTTTTCTTTGAAGTGCATGAACACGATCGTGTGCAGATGCACAAATCCATAAAAGGGCAAAGGGTTGTTCACGAGTTGCTGCACAGATTGGGAAATGTATTCTGACACTTACATTTTCTCATGAGCTGAGGAACTGTATGGGGTGGTCAAGGTGGATGTTGCCAGGTTCTGACTTCCTGACATTATCTGTTTTGACAACGTGCTAAGGTGTGCACCAGTTTTTTCCATGTCGACCTTGAGTACTTGGACTTGCCTTTAAAACTCCTTTTAGAATGTTCATGTATGAACTACAAACTCCTGAAAACAGTCACTTGACATCTTGTCAAGAAGGATTAGGTGGAGTGAATAGAATATTCTAAGTATAGATGTGACAAATTGTTCATGTTCACAGTATGAAAAATGTAATTTTACTGTCATTTAAAACAAGTGTCCCATAGTTTTGCTCAGCAATGATGGAAACGCCCACAAAAAATCACTTCTGTTTAGGCATAAGGGGGAAACTTAAGGCTTTGCTGCATTGGTCATGTGTTTAGGTCACTGTCATGCTGGAACACTCATTTTAAAATACAAAATAGGTTTGTAAATATGTTAAAGATTTGATGATACATGGCCCTGTGTGCATTTCCAAACAACCCTGTCACCCATGGTAGAAACATGCCCCCAAAACAATGTTTCTATCACCTTCTTAAATGGTTAAGATTGTGTTTAATAATAATTTATGTCAATTTTTTTTATTTATGTCGATTTTTTTTTTTCATCTCAAATGACTACACAGTTCTCTGAATCATTCCGGGGGTTCATTGGCAAACCTAAGACAGACCTGTGCATGTGCTTTCTTGAGCAGGGGAACTTTGTGAGCGTGGCATAACTTCATAACCTTTGAGGTTTCTCATGTTTTCATTTTATCCATCACCATGGATCAGGGTGTTTCTATTTTCTGGGTTGGTTACTAGTTGTCATCCTGATTTAAAATCCCCAAGCTGGAATTTTGCATGGAGCTCCTGACCGAGGGGAAACTGTCTGCTATTTTGTGTTTTTTGTGCATGATCTCACCAACTGTTGTCATTGTCTCACCAAGCTCCTTTTGACATGCTTGGATGGCTTTTTGGTCATAGTGAGTAATCGGTTGGTGGGTATCTGGTTATAAGTTGATACAAAGCTTTCTATGTGGAAAAATACAGGTCATATTCATAATATCTTATTTTGTTTCAAATGTTTGCTATTTATGTTTTCTTTAAATGCATGAACTGGCAAATAAGGATTTTAGCAAAGTATTTGAAATGTAATAAATTAAAGCAATAATAATTCAAATATTTTTAACCTTGTACTTTGGTAAAAGTTGATGTTTCCTTTCTGAATATTAGATCTAATCAAAACATAATGTGGTCAATGCATTTTTAAGTTTAATAAAAATAGAGAATCCGCTGGAAATGCTAACCTCTAACATCTACGTCAACCATGAAACTTTGCAAAGATGAGTCCAGCACTAATTTCCTGCAGTTATATAACAGTGTAGTTACTCAGTGTGGAATTACCATTTTATGCACTCCACTAAGCGTTCTGGCAGACACGCACTATGGTTGCCATTTAAACACCCAGCCAAGATGTTCGGAAACCCAGTGTCCACAGATGATGAAGAAAACATCATCGGGTCAGAACCTAACCTTGCTAACCTGCCAGTACTCTTAGCATCAACCACTTGTTCTCATGCAAAAAGTAAACAGTCATTGTTCCCTATTTAAGTAAAGACACAAAGTCATAAGATGAGATGAATATGCTGAAGCATGATGTACACACTCATGTTAGGGCAGGAAAAGAAACCGGTTCCGTCTCCAGTCTCCCTGGATACAGTGACGAGCTGACGGAGAGCAGGACTGACCCGTGCCTGGTCAACAACATGGCAACCGCTCCAGTTGCTTTCCTTTTTATTAATTCCATCATTCATCACTGTCACATTTCTGCTCTTTTTCTTGCATGAGAGAAGCTGAACTCAGCAAAACTAAAATAAAAAAAACACTTCTCATCTTCAGAGAATACTGCTCTCTGATTGGTTGTCAGTGATGTCATCCTGTCTCATATGCAATAGTCAATAACCTATTAGAGTCCAGTGTTTTACAGTCAGCTTGGGCAGAAGGCACTTCTGCCGCTTGAGCTCTTCCTCTCCCCTTTTTTTATTGGAGACTTTAAGCAATTGTCTTGATTAACAAGCCTTAAAGTCTTACAAATTTCAGAGGGAGACAGTTCATTGCCCCATGGGGAACTCTTTGTACTGCAGGTGGTGCTATAATTGTTTTTCAGTTGAAATGATGCCATCGTGTGATGTAATGCCTTGTCTGAAGTAGTTTTGATTTAATAATGTCCGTAAAAGGTATTATCTTAATTTTGAAAAGGTGTTATTTCTACCAGGTAACCACCATTTTTGCTCACTTACCTGTTTAGTTTCGTTTTTTTCCAGTCTGCCTCCACAATCTATCCATGTCGTCTGTTCTGCCCACCTCAGTCTCCACATTTCTGCAGATACAGCCTTGAAATGGATCACTAACAATGATGTCATCCTTCAGTTTCTTCAGAGTTGTGGCCAGACTCTTCCCTTGTTCAGCTTTTTTGCCACTAAAAGTTTCTTGACTTAGATGCTAAGATCAATTCCTCTCTTGACGGTAGATTTACATGCAGGATGTCACCCTGAATTTAATCATGTGTTGGATTGAGTTTTTGAGTGTCATGACTGCTGCCAGAGCTCTTTTAGTGCATATATTTATCTCCCAACTGACCGTATGAGTAGTATCATTTTAAAGTATGTGATGGAGTAAAAGAACTGTATCCTACAAATACAAGCTTCAGTTTGTTTTCTAAAGGGATGTTTAACATGAGTATTTATTTTCACACGTTTAACAGATGCTTTCATCCAAATGAAATTTGGTACATGTGTTTGGTACCAAGGCTTGAATATAAGTACTATGGATTGCGTTTCCAAAACTGTAAGGAAGTCAACTATTTTGCAAAAGAAAGAAAAAATGCATACTTTTGCTTATGTTATACCTTTAAAAAAATCCTAGAGGTTTTATCTGCTCATCTCCAAACTCCATAAGTTTTTTAAAGGCATACAGAATGCTAAATTGCATGATAAAAATTTTGACAAACAGGAAGTTGTTAATAACAGCCATGCAATGTCCTATTAGGTTCAAATTTGCCATGCGTGATAAAAGTCCAACAAATCTAAACAACAACATACAGCTTCACCACTGACAACATGGAATATCCATGGAAAATTTGGAACATTTATGTAAAGGACCAAGACCTACAAAAATGTCTATTGGAGCATGTTTACAAAACGGACAGGAAGCTAGGTATTTTGAATTGTATTACAAGTCTAGGCTTCATACTTTAATGAACTCCTCCTAGAGATTTCATGTGGTCACCTGTGAAACCCTGGCAGTCTCATCTTAAAGCCTCTGAAATGTAAACATTTCATTGCTTTTATGACATTGTTGAATGGTTTGAACTTTTTTTTTTTTTAACCTTGTCTTGTTCCACTCAAAAGCCATCACATGCAGGAGTAAATGCTTTGCTAAGTTGGCCAGTTTTACTTTCTCCAAGTGAGAAAAACACAATGGTTTGTACTTTGGCAGTCTTCGGAACTTCGATGTTTTGCCATGAAGCAGGAAGTTGTTAATAACTCCGCTATTCAATGTTCAATCAGGATGAAATTTGATGAAAATAAGTTCATGTCTGAACAGATTTATATAGCAAGCTACAGTGTCAGCCATAGCGTCTCATAGTGGCCACAAAGAATATCGCTTTTTGTGTATTTTTGTACTACTTTTTCAGACTGTTTGAAGTACATGTTTGAAAATTTAGAAATACTTACTTATGTATGAGACGAAAGCCTACCAAAACGTCTATTGAAACAAATTTCGAAAACTGACAGGAAGTCTGTAATTTTCTAAAAAGCTCTAAAAAAAAATTGTACTTATGCACATGCTGTACTTTAACAGACTCCTCACAGAGATTTCTGTTTCTTTCTCAAAATCTACAAACTCAAAATCAAAGCATTTTTGACTTAACTTTGAAGCACGCCAGCCATCGCAATTCGGCCTTTCGTTCTAACTCAGCCTTGCAATGTCTGATTGGTCCCAAATATACCAACTATGTTAAAGCCATAGAGCTGCTAGTGTTTTAGCAGTGCCAGGTGGCCACAACTAATACAACATTTAACATTGATAAGGTCATTCTTTCTACCTAGTTTAACATATGTGACCAGAATATTGGCCAAAACAATAACAGAAAAAATATTTTACTAATTCACAGCACCACCTGGGGGTCCTAACACTTTATGATGTGCTTGATCTTAGTTAAATTGCATGTATTGTTCTGTAATTTTGTAATTTGGGGTACTTCTCCTAAATAAGGATTGGCTGTGGTGCAACAAACTTTGACACAAAGTTTTTATGGAATAAGGACAAACTGTTTAAATACACTTAAGAGCATTGCTTTGTTCTCATACACTTAGTCCCGCCCACCAACACTGCTGTGCCCACCTCCAGACACACAAACCAACAACAGTCTCATGCATGTATTGCAGGGGGTGTATACATGTTTCATATTTGTGGTGTTAATTTTATTGCTTTTTGTCAGTTATTTTAAGCGATGAAGTATAAGTTATGGCTGTTGGATTGACTACTTGATTCAGTAATTTGAGAGCAGTCTGTTGATTGCTCAGTTTTATCATGTCCTCCTTCTCAGAGCTGCCTTTTCTTCTTTGTCCTAGCTTTCGTCCCCCTGAGATGTTCACGTGACTCTCTTCCTCTCATATTTTACAGTCATCACCTTCTCTCTATACTGGCACATGTGTTGTTGCACGTAGACAGATGCACACTCATCCCACTCCTGGCCCAGCCCAGAGGGTAAACAGTGGCCTGAACTCTACTCTTGCACATTGCTGCTATCTGCGTCTTTGAGCATTATACACCAGAGTGCAGAACTATTGAGAAATTGGGCATGCTTGTAATTTAGCTGTATTTGTCTCGTTTAGGCAGCACAATGAATTCTTTTCATTACCACTGTAGGGAAAAATAAATGAGATTTATATAAAGCTCAGCAATTTTTTGGGTTTGCACAAGATGGAAAGCAGTCAGCATACATATCAGACTATAGGATAATCTAATTTGAGAAATCCAAGATGTTTATTCCAAAATCTTTATGGATTTCATTAATCAGTTTATATAATAGAATACTTAATTGTATTTAGAAAAGTATATTTGTATTTAGAAAGGTGAACTGGAAACTCGGTTTCTTGTAATGTTAAAAAAAAAAAACTAGAATTGTCTGTAACCATGAAAGACTCCATGCAAGTTGTATGTTTTACGTTATTTCTTTTTAAACCTTGCTTTCAGAGTCGTCTGTAATGGGTTGTAATAAATAACATGAGTCAGTTGGTCAACAATGTTGATGCTATCATTTATTTTTTTTGTTCACATGAGACCCACATGAGACAAAATCACCTAGTTTATTTCATTTAGATTTTAATATGGCTATTTAATGGCTATTAATGGCTTTTTTTCAGAGAGCTGAAAGCATTTATGATTAACCCACGTTGTTACAAACTGCTATGTGTTTTTCTCCCGAACGGTCAGTCTCTTTGAATAAAAAAAAATCTGCTAAATGCATAAATGTACTGTGAATCTAGTGCCCGGCAGTGGGACGAGCTTCTTCATCATCCCAACACAACAAGCATGAAGCAAAGCTAATGTTAGCTTAGCATGCAGTAGCAAATGGAAAAACATTCATTCTCACTTCACTAAAAAATCAAAATTTCTGCTTGTTTTAAATGCACTAATCGTTCGCAGATGAGGTGATTTGAAAGGCTGTGCACTATACAGCCTTTCTACTATATATATATATATATATATATATATATATATATATATATATATATATATATATATATATATATATATATATTGCATGACTATTTATTATTATCATGTGTGACAATGGTTGACAGTAAATCAGGTTATTATATAAATTTTTGTAGAGATTAAAAAAGAAATATATAACGTAATGTTGCTTGTTTTGGAACGTCAATAAAATGTTCATTACCTGAATTAAACCCTGTTGCTAAATTACCATTTGTGCCATTCAGCATCCATACAAGGGCCTTAGATGACCCTCTGGGTGTCCTTTCTGAGCCCAGTGTCTGAATGCCTTTCTCTGTTCGCACCCGTAAATACCACGAACAAAAGCCCCTGGGACTCTTGTGCTACTTCAGAGAGTGCCCGATGACAGGAAGACAGAGGAGGCGACAGAGAAATTTAAGTAAGGGATCAAGGGTAATGCTGGGTGGACACAGAACATAGACTAGAGAGCAACATGAAAAGGTTAAAGGAGGGTTAGTCGAGCGCAATTTTGTGGCTTGCAACAAAGAGTAGTTTGACAGTTTAGAATCAACATGAGAATGAACATTTGGCAATTTATCCAAGAAAAAAAATTGTCTATTTGGAAATGTTTAGTTCGCCATTTTATAAAATGCTTTTTTTGTGTTCAACTAAAGATATTATTAAACATTTCTGTTACATATACTTAGAATTGTATATGTTAAGGGCAAGTGAAGTTTCTAAGATTTAATGTACTTTCTGCTTTAATATTATGAGGATTATGGAATTTAATATTGCTTAAGATATGTGTTTTTTTCTGAGTAAATGTTGTTTTCACATATGTTAGTTCATAGATGGTAAGTCATTATCACATTTTAAATATATTAATTGTAATAATGACAAAATGTAATAAAGTTTTGGATTTTTAACTTCAGGTAATAAGCACCCCAACAGGCAAACAGCTTTGCAAATATTCTACTTTATATTAAATTATATTCATATAATTGAATTCAGATTGTCCAATCATTTTCATGGAAACAGGTGTGAAAAAAACAATCCTTCAAATGTCGCTTCAGACGTCTAAACTCTGGTTAGCTTAGAGTTTGATGGAAGGTGTTTCCACGACTAGGAGCTGCATCCAAGCCACAAATCATCAAGTACAATGCAAATCATTTGTTGCTGTGGTATAAAATTGTACTATTTCATAAAAAGGTTTCTTTATTGGTAATTAAAGGCTTTTTGGGGTACTTTTCTGTTCCTTTGAAGATACATCTGGACATGTCTGTGATCTATGCTTATGAAAAGTATAGTATCTGTAAAAATTGTTGGATGGAGGTCTACTGTTTGGGTTGTTGGTAATGTTTAGGTGAGTGAGATCGGTGTGGAAGAACATGACTCACACAAATTCAGACCACAATCCTCGGAACACCTTTAGGTTAGACTGCAACAAAGACTGCTGATGAGGCCCAACGTCAACGTCTGACCTCACAAATGTCCTTCTAGAAGAACTGTAAGCAATTTCCCATAAAACACATTCTTAAAGCTTGTGGAAAGCCATAACAGGAGTTTTGAATCTGGGAAGGATGCACAGGTCCTTATAGAACAGGAAGTTACTGAAATCATGTGCTTCTAAAGACAATATAGTGTGTGTCATATGGATGTTGTCATAAGATTATGTTTCAGACCAGATGCAGTCTAATATAAAGTATGATTTTATTGTTATTCCAACAAATCACTTGCCTTTGTTTTCTCAGTTCATGCACTTTACATTTGCAGAATCCTTTAGTTGCAATTCTATTCATTATAAAACTAAAATGCTCAGTTATTTTTGAAATAATTCATATCTATTTTGGTAAACTCTTCACAATCTGTCGAAGTACTAAACAATGCTGAGGGTCAAGGAGTGTGTAGACATTTGTGAATGACTTGGATTCTGTTTGTCTATGCAAATTCCTTGCGGACCTAATTACTTGTTTGTTTTCTTGAACTTGTTTCAAAGATGGATCGCTGAAATAGATCTGAGTGAAACTACCCTTTGGTATTCATGATGCAGTTTTAAAATTGTTGGTTCATATGAGGTGATCGTAGGGAGTAGAAAGCCATGCAGGAAACACTTTGATGTGGTTGAAAAGTCGAGAATGGAGGAAATTCAGATTCATGCCTGTCGCGGCGTTGGAGTTCCTAACGTAATATGATTTTGGGACTGAATCAAACATCCTCCATGTATTCACATCTGGTTCACACAGAGACAAATCTGATTACTATCTCTCAAAACCTTGTTTTTCTTACATCTTAGACAGTAAAGCCACACCTTCAGTGTTATTAAGAGCTACTTTTATTCATGCTGTGTCTTTTCAAGCACAATTTATTTTTATAGAACCAGTCGTTGAGATATTCCATCAGATGAAAAGGTTATCAGAGCTCAGTATGAAATATGGAATCACACTTTTGGATGGTTCTATTGAGTTTAGAGTTTAGACCTTCAGTGGATTTAATACAGACTTAAACTGTATTTTAATCAGCCCTCAAACGTTTCAAAACCAACACCTTAATCTAGTTTTGAGTTTTAAATCTGTCTGTAATTATAACCAGCCCATGATTAAATGCAAATAATCACAAATTAAACCCATATTACTAAACCTTTACCTACTTTATGCTCAACCTTCAACCATCTGTTATCTAACTCGTACTATGCTAAATTAACCTAGTCTGTAAATGTAACCAATGATAAACTATATTATAAAGTTAAGTTATTTCAAATCTTGACCAGCCATTAAAGATATCGTACCACTTAATCTGTCCTTCGTCGTAGAAATGCTGTGATTTAATTCATATCATCAAACTCTAACCATAATTTACCAGGTGTATACATATACATATCTATATATAGATCTCTTATCTGAAACACATATGTCCACTTACTCCAGTCACTCCCTCCACCAATAACTATCCTCCTAGCTTCACTCACCTTCCTTTCATAAGCCTAAAGGGGCGGTCAAATTACTACTAACAATGCAGAATTCCAAAGTATCTTATTGCATTCGTTTTGAGCCTATCCTCAAAATAGTGTTTAAAAATGATATATTTCAAATTTTAACTCACCTAAATTATAAAAGGGTGCTCTCTAATCTACTTTATAACAAGACTGCTGTCCTAAAAATGTAAGTTTGCTTTATATGGAGTATTCAAAAAAGTCATACATATGACCTCTCCAATCTGGTGGCTCAAGAATCTCACATTTGCAGTTTTGCATCGAGTTGCGATTCAAGTCAATGCAATTATTTTCATGGTGTGACCACCCTATAACTCATCTTCCAATGTAAATTTTGTGCAGTGATTCACTTCCTGTAAGCTCTCTCCTCAGTGATCTACTTTCCTGATTCTCCTCGTTTTCATTGTGTACACATCAAACTGTACACCCTCAAACTTGATGCACTTTTAAATGAACCATAATTAACCAATTAAACCCATCACTAAAATCCTTCAGTCCCCAAGTTGTTGCTTACCTTACAGTTTACTTGTCACTAAAAGTAACCATCTTTGATTATTGCTATTACACCATATCTTTAAACCTGCTCCTATACTGTACAACTAGTCTTTCCCCCAACTAAAATAAAAAAATTGATCTGACACATACTTTAAAGCAGAATGGTGATCATTAAAATAAATTTCCACTTACATGCGTAAAAATGGAGCTGCTGAATGAAGATGCCCCCGTTTTATGAACTGCTTAAATTGCAAATGAATGTCAGCAGACAATTCAATGTTAGTTTCTGTGCGCACATCCAGTTGATCAAAATTGTTATGTACACATCCCTGACGGAAGTGTAGGGGTCTCCCAGGGCAAACAATGCACTAATGTTCCTAGGGGTGCTGTTTTGATTTAGAGGTCTATGACTTTTTGACAACTGTCCCTTTTTTATTCAACACAATCAGAGCTTTTACCATTGTGAGTGAGTGGAGTCCCTGCATGGCACTGCTGAGTGAACGATGAGATAATTTGGCAAATGGAATTATGGTGAATCTAATTCCCTTGGGCATAAAAAAGCGCCACTGTCTCACCTATCTATGTCTTTCCTGACCATATTATCTTGACTATTCCATTAGCTTTAATCTTCTTTATTAGATTTTATTTGGAAACTTCACTGAGTATAATTTGATCATTTGACATAGTCCTCATTTCTCCTTCAGTAAAACAGCAGGACTGAATCAGATTTTATTTTTAAATCGGTTCTATGCATTAGTTCTCACAGTTTAACTTTTAGTACTTTAACAGATTAATAGTATTGTTTAATGTTTGTTCAAATTTCATCCTTTGCACTCACTAAAAGCTTTTTTCTAAATATCCTTTCATTCCCATAATAATTTAATTGAAAACCTTCAATGTTGATTTCCTGCTTTTTGAACCAGGATAATTTACACCTTTTTCCTGCACAGACTATGTGAGATTTGTAGGTCAGCGCTTCCACAGGGACTAAGCCATGTGTAAAATTTTAACAGCAGATAATGACCAGCTGAGGCTGCTTTATCCTGAGCCAGCACTGACCTTTACTCAAGGCAATGCCTCGTTTCAATGCTTTTTAGCTTATAGCACTAGCCTCTAAAACCAGCCAGAAGCTTTTTAAGCTATTATCATAACCTTTAGTTTCTTCTTAACACTGTTAGATAAGGTACTATAGGGTCACTCTGGAGATGGGGGTAAATCCTGTCTGATTATTGCTGATTATGTGTCTCGGTGGCCAACAGAAGGTACCAGGCACAATAAACAAAGTCTTGGAGAATCAATATCTTTAGGCTAGACCGATTCAAGGACTGAAATTGATGGGTTTAATTGATGGTCGTGTAAGGAGGTTTTTTGGGATGAGAGTTCTTGATTACACAAATCTGTTTTTAGTGGATTAGACACTTTACATGTTAGGCATTTAAAACACAGTCTAACAATATATGGATCATCCAGGCGGACTGAATCGATTCAGGGCCCCAGCAGCCAAGAAATTAAAGATCAGGCAGATGGGCATCCACTGGGAGGGTGATTAGAAAAGTAAGTTTGTTTGGTAATGGGATTCATTGAGAAACTGGGATAAATATGTGGTGGTTTCTCGCATGACTGTTCCGCTGTGATAGAGTTAGAGCTTTGATAAATTACTATCAACTCAAAGCAATGCCTTGTTTTAATGTTTTTTTAGCAAAGCACTTTCAAGACGTTTCAAGATGTTATCATAATATTTCTTAGTTTCTTAACTTTATAGAGTCTCTTAATGCTGTTTTGGGAAGGGACTATCGGGTCGATTTGAAGAATGGGGTAAATCCTTTCTTATTGTTGCTGATCGAGTCTTGGTGACCAAAGGAAGATGTTTAAGCTAGACTGATTCACTGAGGTTTTTTTTTTTTTGATGGTTTTTTACCAAATTATTTTTTTAATGGATTGGGCAGTGATGCGTCACCTGGTATTATGAGGAGAAAAAATTTATTAAATTATATGTATTCAGTAATTTCATTCATTTTCCAACCCGTTTATTCCCCATCTCCAGCGTACATTGGGTAAGAGGTGGGGGTACACCCTGGACAGATCACATTAAAGCAATGTGTACTTTATAATTCTGGTTCATTTAAATGTGAAATTTTGGATGATGTGTGGTGAGGTTGCCCCCTATCAGGTATCACCTTGGATTGCGTAATCACTGTGCTTTGTGTGGAATAAGATGGTTTTGCTGTCTCTATGGTTGCCAGTATTAAAATATTAAACCACTTATATTATATTAGTGCTATATTAGTTGTTGTTTTTGATATACAGTGTTTTTTATCAACAACGGTATGTGTGTATCACATTTCTTGTGCCAAGCAATCATTTAAATTTCTACGGAGAAAAACTGAGGTGAGGCATGCAGCTCCCCGACCACAAGCTAGAGGGTGCTGTGATCCCAGACCGTTTCCTCTGGTATTTCATTACATCGTATTTCTGTATTTTTCGAAGATACGTGCTCGATCATTACTGTACTTCTCGGGCTATAAGCACACTTAAAATCCCTGAATTGTAATGAAAAAATCGTATATTAAGTCTCATAATGATGTGCACTATATATGTATTTTTTTGTGGTTTACGATGCTCAAAAATATATTAAAATGTTTAGTACAACTTTGGTAAGCTACGAAGCACCATTTTGTGTGTTAATACCTTATGCTGTTTAGCATACCATAGTCAGTTACTGGAGTAATGCCTACTATGTTTCTCCAAAATGGCTCCTGTTAAGAGACATGCTTATGAAGTGGATTTCGAACTCAAGGCGATCAGTCACGTCTGAGATTTCATGGAGGCCAGAATCATTACTAAACAGCCAAGTGACAGCAAAGTGAACAACTCGAGGGGATGCAAGACCCACCAATTGCATAATAGCACACTTAGATGCTGAACATGAAGAATTTGATGGATTTGTGGAAGAAAGATAACTAAAAAGTGACTGTTTTATATTTTGTCTGTTACAACTAAACAATGTTAAGAGTTATTGTTAATGAGTTGAAAAAAGTTTGACTTCATTCTTTATTTTTTATTTGACTTGAGGTATTATGTGTGCTCTTTGTCCTGTGCTCTTTTCTTGTAGTAAAATTAACAAAATCCTTTTGTTTGGGTTAAAAATAAGCTTAAATGTGTGTTTGAGTGGGCTGACAGCATAAGGATGATTTCAGAGCAATTTTGTTTTGAATATAAATATCCTGAATAAAAATAATGTGATGGTAGTGCTTCACTTCAGCACTTGTAAGGTCATGTTCATTTAAAGAGCACTTTACTGTTTAGTGTAAAAACAGTGCCTGTATTTTTCCTTCATTTTCACTCTAACAGACATCGATGTGCTGTAAAAAAGAATTTGAAATGACCCACCTATTAAATAATGGGTGAGTTGTTGAAGGGTGTTTGAACATCTAAGTCAGTGTTGGTTGAAGAGCGGAGTTTAATAAAGATGTAGATGTAATAAAGAGTAGCCACTGATCAAATAAGTGGGAGAGCTGCTAAAATATTAATAGGCAATTATTTTAAGCTCCTTCCTAGCTTTTCATGTTTTTTTTTAAATACAGTTCATTACAATATATCTTAAGTAAGTGCTTTCCATTTAAAAATATTTTCTATTGAATTTACTAAATGTATTGCTCGAAGTTAAACGAAAATTGATTATTTGGCACAATATAAAATGGACGTGATGCATATCGTGAAGCTACTGGGAGTTTCAGGAGATGAAGTGTATTTGCTTCTCAAATTGTGATTCTAGTCACTTCTGAAACTTCCTTATTTTGTATTCTGTTTTTTTTTTTTTGTAATATTACTCACATTTTAAATGAAAAAGATTATAAAATTAGCTAACTCTTTCAATTAGAGTAAAAAAGATGACTTGATGAAAAACATTAATACTGCCCCATAGTGGAAGGATGGTATCAAACGCTCTCTTCCATCTGTTATATAACCAGTTTATGTTAACAGTTAGTGTGGTAAAATATTGTGATGCATATCATATCATAGACATAATATTGAGGTATATATATATATATATATACCGCTACACCCCTATTTATTATATACATTTTTTTTATGCCTAAATGTGATTTTAGCATGTGTTTACTTTACAGATTTGAATTGTTGGCTAATTCTTGCTACGGCTACTGTTATATTAATACCTTTGTCCAAAGCATGGATCTTAGCTATGGAATCAGGCAGAATGGCATGTCCACAAACTAATCACATTTAAAGAGGGCAGGTCATCAGAAGAGCTTAATGACTTTTTGATTCCACTGGAACCTCAAACTTTATTCTACAATTAGTCTGTGAGACGATCAATGCAATTACTATTTAGCCATGGGGGTCAATCACTTTTCTTCTATTAAGTTGGTATAGGTTGCTAGGGAGCAGTAAAAAAATTAAAGAGATGAGGTGAGGGGAGGTGAATGCCTTCCAGCCCTTCCTTGGTATGAATCTGAAAGATTTATCAAAACAAAACCAACAGCCTTTGGAACAGATATGAATTTAACCAACTCTTTACTACAATATCTACATATGAACAACTTCTCCTCCTCCATTGTTGATGTGTTTTCCCATTCTAACATTGGTATGTTTTGTTAAGGAAGCAAGTGTATAAGGATCCCCTATTACCGATGCATTAATAATGCAAGCTTTGTTATGAAATAAATGAGGGGTCTACCAGCGGCATTTACACATTTCCAATGAATCAATAGACCATTATAATTTGAGCACAATGAAGAATCTTTTAAAACTACTACTGTATAATTGCACTCTAGCAGGCTGCCATTATCCAGGCCTTGAGATATTGACCAAGAGACTTCCACTCAAATTTACTCTCTTTGTTAAGCTTGAGACTGGATCACTGTCCCCTGGGGGGCCAAGTGTTCAGGGGAACTGACCAGCACTGTAAGGGATTCATTAAAGGCTCTCACTAAAGACGCTTGCTTTAGAAAGGTAAATAATGGACTGAGAAATCAGGGTGGCTTTAATTAACCATCTCTTTCTCTCCCTGTGTGTCTCCCAATCAGACCCAGCAGCAGTGGACTTTGAGCAATATGACTTGTGCGCTCTGGCTAATGCACTACAAGGTTACATACAGGATTTGCCCTGCCCGCTCATCCCAGATGTAGTGTACAGTGAGCTGGTCTACAGTGCTCAGGGTAAGCTGAATCTGCATTAAAGTTTGTTAAGCATTAGTGCACTTGAAACTTCATTCATATTTTCAAGTAATTTTCATAAATGTTCATATTCATTTCAACAACCTGCCATTTCTTTGATTGTCTTTAAAAACCAACCAATATCTGGTTTTAGGACCACCATCTAAGACTATAGGTTCATGAAATCTTCTCCAAACCTACACCATTTTCACACTTTCACGAAACCACTCTGTGATGGGATAGGTTTTTTTTTTTTTTTAAACTGGAAGTTAAAAAAGGATCCCCCAAAATTAAAAAAAAAAACGTATTCTGCTTTATATATTTTAAATTAAAAGTTCTAGGGATTATTTTTTTGTCATAATTTTGCAAATTGCAGCTTCCTAATATTAATTTCCTTATAGCCAGGATAAAGTGTTGACATTTCTGAGACTTAGCTGGGTGCTTTTACACCTCGGTTTTGAAAAAACAAAACAAAAAAAAAAACAGGGAAAAGCAAGGTGGTTAGCTATGAATTAATGAGAAAACATGTAACAGATATGCTTAAAAACAGGCAATTTTGACCCAAAGTGTCAAATTTACCCCCCAAAATGTATAAATGAACCTTTTTATTGTTGAAAATTAAGTATATTTTCACGTTAGAGTCTTCAACAGCCAGAGAGCAATGCAAACTTGTTAATATCTCAAATAAAATTGTTCAAGGGTAGTGTGACCCTTTTAATAATTCACTTTATATCAGAACTCGGGGCTGATGGTCTCAGTAAGAACAAAAGAGGATTTGGTTGTGAATGTGAAACTGCATCTAGTTTCATGTCTAAAGGTATTAAGAACATGTAGCTTGAACATTGACAAGCGTCTGTTTTCATTGTTCAGAACTGCTATGGCACAGTTCAAAATCAACAAGGTTTAAGGCAGCGTGTGACTGGGTTAAAGGCCTGAATTTAAATTAATCAACTCTCCTGCGGTGGAATGCAGTACAGAATCGTGTAGGTTGGTTTTTAATGTTCTAAACACAAATTTTCAAAACGTTCAGTGGGCAGAAGATGCTTGAAAAATAGAGGCCATGTGTCTGTGGGTTTGTGAGGGCGCTACTGTGCCTCAGGGTAGGTTCGCACCAGGCCTTTCTCTGACCTGACTCTTCATTACACCCACTGAAAATAACTCAGAGTTTGCCTCATCTGTAAGAAATTTTTATCTTGCCTGACTTCAGTTAGGACAGAATTATGTAAGCAGCCTTGCTGAGTAATGCCACATCACGAGAATGACTTATTTTGTTGTAATCAGAACCAATTTTACAATGGTTACAATAAAAATGCTAGAATGTCTTCCAGATTTATATATATATATATATATATATATATATATATATATATATATATATATATATTCTTACTACTGTAACATCAATCCATTTTAGTTGACAAACCATACTTTGTGAGTTAAATAGTATTCCAAAATAATACCTAGTTTTTCAGCTCTGAAAAAGAATTTCAAGTTAGTCCATTTTTACACTCCAAATCCTGAATGCGTAGGTCATTTCCTGACAACTCCTATCCTATCATCAAAGGTATATTCTTACTACCAATTAAATATACCTTTAAATGTCCAATTATAACGAAGTTGATATTTAGCCACACCAACAAATTCCTTCCAGTTTGATTGGTTCTCTGCAGGTTCTTCAGTAGCCCCAAAAGCTGATGAAACCAGCCCATAGGAACTTTCTACACTTTATTTCACTTATTAAGTCTGCACTATTGTAGATGTCCCTGATCTCTCTATTGTGTTTCTCTCCTTGTTTGCAAGTAGAATATCTTTCTCATTACTTTATTCTCAAACACTTTGAGCCTGTTCTCTTCTTTCTTAGTCCCCATATCTCTGATCCTTACAGTATTACTTGACATATTATTGATTTGAATGGTCTAATTTTGTTTTGTATGACAAACATTTTAGACAAATTTATTTGCTGAGTTCATCCTTTGTATATCTGGTTCGCCTTTGAATTTGAATTATTACTCCAAGATGTTTAAATTCGTTAATTGTTCAAACTCTTAACATTAGTAGAGTTTGATGTAACTCATCTTCTTTGATTCTGGTTCCGTGTGAAATGTGTGTACTAAGATTTTGTCTCCTTTGACACAAAATTTTCTTCACTCATCAAACGTTCATATTTTCCATGATTATCACTATATCATCTGCTAATAGATTTATTCCGGCTTTAATTGCAACACCTTGGCCTGTCTGCTACTTTCTGAAGGACTTCCTCTGTGTTAAATAAGGCTGGGGAAAGCACGTCGCCAAGCCCCTGAGTTTATCATTTTTCTTAGGATGATAAAATTAGCTGTGCCTACAGTTTCTCTCTGATCAAATGTAAAGGTATACCAAACAAAAAGTGTTCAACAGTTTTTTTTGTTTTTTTTTTGCTAATCATCGTTATGAGTACTGTGTAAACAAGTTCCATTAATTTAACTAACTTCACTTAATGAGTTTCTACATAGTCTTGATTATTCTGAACTTGTTTGGATTTACAGTTTAATGGAAACATATCAGCTTTCTGATTTGAGTAGTGTTCACTATTATTCAAGGTTAGCAAAGTCCTTGAAACTTAGTGTATACAATTTTGACATTTTTGTAAATTAAAGGAAAAACAATAGAGTTTATGGTTGAATAAAGATATAAATTATACACTCCACAACCTAGTGAGTTTTGAAGGGGGCCGCTGTATAAATCTTTTATTGTGTGCTGTTTTAATACATTCAAACTGTTTGTTTTCTCATTAATGCAGTGTATGCTATAGCTAAAAGTACATATAAAAGAAAAAGTACTTCAAAGCATATTTAAAGCTTGAAAGGTCATTGTGTCTTCAGTTTTTTTTTTATTCTTTATATTTCATGGTTCCGTTAAGATGTCTTTGATTGATACCTTCAGTCTACTATATACTAAAACATTAACAATTCATTTACTTCATAATGTCCTGATTGATTTTCTGATTGTTCCCACAGAGTGGTAAGTCTAATTGCACTTTAATTAGTTCCATTTAGATCATGGAGTAGGCCCACTTTTGATTGATTGGCTTATAAACCTAATAATTAGATTTTCTGTCTTCAGGTACTCGGGCACTGTTATGTCTGCTACTTCAGACAAATGGACAGAATTCCTCTTGAAATGAGGGAACATAACGCATTGTGGTGCAGTAAACAGAAATGAAGCAATGACTCACTAAAATAGTATTGGAGATATCAAATATTTGTCAAATCTTATGCTGCCATGTCAGAGGGATTTTTGCCATATGGCCCATTCAGCATTTGTGCATTAACCGTTCTAAATAATCAATGGTCTATTATAGCAAATAAGCCCCTCTGGAAAGCCCCTTTGTCATGCCAAATCCCACCTCCCTCCTTTCTGGATTAAATCCATTTCATTGGGAAATAAGGCATGCTTAAGTTTGATATCCTTAATCGAATCAACAAATCAATTCAAGCTATTAAATCTGGAGTTTTGTGATGCATGACTTGAGAAAATTGAATTATTTTTTACAACATTAAACCCTTTTAAGTATTTCTTCCAAAGCTTGACAATGTTTTAAATATAAAACTGCTTCCATTTTTATTACTAGTTGAATGCAAAGTATCTGAGTAAGTGTGAATGTGCAAGCATTACTCAGTGGTATCTCTCTCTGGTGCCCATCTGGCTGGCCAGGAGTCTGTGTACCCTCTTCCAGGAATGCAATTGGATGTCTGTGGAGCTTCCCCTCCCCCGCTTGTGTCCTGCTGGGTCCAGATGGACTCGGCCAAGTTCCCAGCCCTGGCCTACAGCCCATGACGCTGGCCTTTATTGAGCAGGGGTCAGTTTCTCTTGAGTGGGACGTCCGACTCCATACGGGAGCCTCGGGGGTCTGTGTCTCTGCATGTATTTAATTGGTCTATGCATACAAAACATAGATAGAAACCTCTTGTATTGATGGTCAATGCGTCTCAGGCCAAGGTCAAAATACTGACCCATTTTCTGATCGGCAGATTGTCTGAGATTCATCATTCGACCCCCTGCAGCCCACTGCTGGTGACCTTTGTCCTCTTAGCACTTATCTTCTGTAAGCACCATGGCAGAAGTGTCTTAAACAGCCAGCAGCTTAATGGCTTCATAGATGCTCATGATTCATGCAGCATGTGCTATTGGCTGGGATAGAGCTTGCATGTTGGCTGGGGGTGTGAGAGTCGCTTTGAGGCAGTAATCTTTACTTTCACTAAAAATGTTGTGACAGGTAAGATTTACTACATGTGCTGCAAAACTTGCCTATCTGCAAGCTGACATCACTGACACGGAAATATGACTTTTCTTGGAATCAAACAAGTGAAGAAATACAAAAGGCAATTTTATTATATTGTAAAAAAAATGCTCAATGTCTGTTAAAAAGTTAATGGAGTCCGTGGAATATTCTGCTGATACAAACTGTTTTTGTGCATTTTGCTAGTTAATAAAAATAATAGTTTTTTGTTAAGTTTTGTAAAGTCGCACTGAAAATCAACTGAGATATTACAGCCTCAAAGACATTTAAAATTATGGCAACAAATTGATTGTACACAGTAAAACAAGTGGTTTTTTTCCCCCAATTGCAATTTTTGGACATTTTGCCATTTTTTCAAGTGATTATTCTGCTAAATTTTGAATTAAATTCTCTCTCTCTCTCTCTCTCTCTCTCTCTCTCTCTCTCTCTCTCTCCTTATAACACCTTATATACTTGCAAAACTACTTTCTCATTACATTTAACAAAACAAAGTTCACGTTTTACACATATATCATAGATTTTTTTATTATTATTGGATGGAGGGCATTCATTTTTAATAGAGGTTGTAACATTAAACAAAGTGCTTGGTCCACAGCACTTGGAATACTTTTAAAAACCCATGTCAAATCTATTATCTGTTATTTATATAGCACAGTGTATTACTTCTCTTTGAATGTTTCTTTGAAACTTCTCTTCTCCTTGCATAGTTCTTTTTATTCCTTTTTTTTAAATAAGCAAAAGCAGTTTTGTCAGATTTATTCTCCAGATTAAACTTAAACAGTGGCCAGGTGTTTGTTTTTCCTTTGTATCTAAAGCTAGCCTAATGTTTTGCATTGGAATCAAGATGTGTTGCAATGCTCTATGAGGACAAATATGCATTGTGTTTAAGGGACTTGGGGATGAAATCACACTTTAGCTCAAATAATCCGGAATCACAGATGTTTGCCTCTGCTTTGGGAAAACTTATCTAAAAGGAGGTCATCAATATGTCGAAAGCATAGACAATGGACTCGAAAGCAACGGCTAGCACTTGACACCTGCTGAGGGAACTTTGTTGTCTCTGGTCATGGATTTTGAAATGTGTTTTGGTTTTTTTATCATGATGATCACCAATCTTAGTGCCTAGTGGTTATAATCAATGCTCTGTGCATATGTTTTCAGCATCCTAAACCATATACAGATGTTTAAAAGTATCATTCAGGTTTAATTATGCACAATGTTTATCTCTAATTGGTTTCTGCTTCTTTTCTGTCAGTAATTAGGATAAACGCTGTATTTCTCTATGTTTTAATCATTCTTAAATGATTTCTCTGTTTATTTTAGAGATCCACAGCATGGAAGACTGTGGCGAGCAGCTCAAAAGAATCCTGGACTCCCCCAGTGTTCCTCAGGCTAACCACCAGCTCCTGGTTCATTTGACGCAACACCTCAGCAAAGTAGCTCAATGTGGGGGAGCGGCTCAGGCGAGTCCCAGGCTTCTCGCCCTGGCCTACAGCAAGACAGTCTTCAAGAACAACTACTTCAGGTACTGTGAATACACAAAATATGTGAATACAGAAAATATGTCACATCTATTAAAAAGTTTTGAAAGTTATTTTCTTGAATTATATCATTAATTTTCAAGAGAGTAGTACTTAAATCAAGTCTCTTTTCTACTCTAGCAGTTTCTGCCAAGTTTGCGATACACACTAAGTATTAACTCAAAACATTTATTTTTAAGTGGGCTAATGATTTATTTATTGAACATTATGTACCATAATTGAAAAAAAATATATACATGTTTTTTCATTACACCACTGGACCAGCTGCATTATGGAAAGAAATGTATTTAAGAGTGAAAAATAATGGACTTTCATGTTCAATTTAGTAGTTAATTCAGATTCACAAAGAACATGCATGTTCTTTGTTTCAGCAGCAAGCCCTCTACTGAACATATGTCAAGGCATATCTTTATTCCCCTAGTTTAATTAAAGTGGAGCAGAGAGAGATGAGGGAGCTGTTATTTCTGATCTGTCCCTCAGTTCACTGTAAGTCGGCCTTTAATGGCTAGAGCTCTAGTACAGTCTCCCGAGAGCAACTGCACATAACATACAACAGATGGGAATGCTTATTAAAATGTGCTGCACTCTGTTATAATCCCTTGTACTTGACATATGAAGAGCACCAGGAGTGAATGTTGATAACTTACCATTTGTAATAAAAGTAAGCATAATTACTGGATCTCTGCTTCTGACCCTTATGCTGCATGTGCACAGTATTGCTATGCATTACTTTACCGTCAAGGATATATAATGTTCCTTATGTCACAGGCTACATCAATTATTGATATGATCTCTGCAGATCTTGTCTGACACTGGAAAAGAGGTTACAAAGGTAGCTCATAAAAGCCCCCAAATGTACTAAAGTGGAACAGATATCAGATGGAGGTCTTGCACTTGTTATGTTTTATGCTATATGTTTCTATGTACGCACGGAAGCAAAGTCTTGAATTTTTTTTTTTTTTTTTGGGGGGGGGGGTCATTCAGTAGTACTCCCAGAAGTTATGTGTTTGTGGATGATGGAATTCCGTAATTCAGTTGTAAATGCTCACCAATGGAATGTCACTAGCAGCACACATAAAGGCTGTACATGGAACGCCCTTTCACCACATCCATAATATTAATTAACTGCTTCCTGTGATCTCTCTACCATCGTTAGCAATACTGGCAACTTGAGGCTGGAGATTTTTTAATGCTAGTTTTGCCATAATATTGGAATTATATTTAAGTCGAGTCAAATGTTTATATAGCCCTTTTATGTGGATGCTTCAAAGCGGTTGCACAGAAGATTAGTTCTAGCGTGTTTTGTATAACAATATGACTATAAGGCTTTTAGCAGAGGCCATACTTAAACAGTGTTTAAATGACAATTAAGGATGTTTTTGACAACCATTTGGATCCAAAAATGTAATTAGCCTAGTGCACAGGTATTAGGTATGTGGAAAAACCCACACTAGCAATTCCAATTCAGAAAGAGATCTACACTGAGAAGTTACGTGCTATTACATTCAAAGAGGCATGGCCAGTGTGGCAGTTTTCTCACAGGAGGTATCAAGATAGGTAAACCTAGAGCTTGTCCCTTTGTCTCTATGTGGCCCACCTAATTATGGAGATCCTGACAATCTGATCAATAACCACAGCATGGAAAATAGAAAAGGTTGAAAAAAATAAAGTAAAAAAAAAACTGAGTTTCTTGAGCAGGAAGACCCTGATAGCTCATCACTGGCCATCCTCTAGTAAAAAGACTATAAATGGGTTATATAGGGTTTTATATTTGATGCCTGCGATGAGGCAACTAAAAAGTCAAAACATAAATATGCTTTGAAGAAAAATTTCTTGCTCTTTAATGTTTTGTTTACATATGCTGTATTTTTGGACCTGTATATGGCACATTAACAAAAAGTAAAAATGGCTTAGTGTAGTGATTAAATTTGCTCAGGTTGGCTTTTCACTAAAGTAAAATCTTTTAAACTGATTAAATAGCAGGTTGACATCATGCCCTCTATGAACCTGGCTCCTGAATGAAGAACTTTTCTGCACATAATAAAGAATAGTGTGCAAGCAAGTCACTGCTAACTCAGTCAGCACATTGTAGTCCATTAAGTCACCTCGCACTTATTCTATTGTGAGGTGTTTTCCTGCTCTTCTGCCTGGACACTCCAGTGGGACTTTTTCCTCTCTTAAACTGCCTGTCAATTGTCTCATGGCTTTAGGGCAGTTAAAGAGAGAGAGAGAGAGAGAGAGAGAGAGAGAGAGAGAATGCATGATTCCTCAAACAGCCAATTCTAGTGACTCATTCACTGCACACACTACCTGAGGTCATTGAGGCGCCACAAGACCTAAATCACTGCTGGACACATCAACAAATGATAAACTCCAATCGAGTTCCATCCCTAAACGCATAGTCGCCAGTTTGACTGGTATTTATGCTGAACCAGAGAATATGAAGATCTCATTCAAGGTGTGTATACATGTGTATGTGTGCGTGCATCCATTACTTACAACAGTTTTGGAATTACCAGATCAGTGCTGATTATTTTCAATTGCCTCATAGTCTGATTATGTTTCCTAATAAACTTGCTTCAAAACATCTTTTAAAGACATCTCCCTCTCTTTCATTCCAGTACGGATGTAAACCCTGAACACCATGTGAAAATTCTTGAGGCTCTCATAATGGTTGGCGGCCTGGTGGAAATGCAAACCGCTCCAGGTAGGCCCTTTGATGGTTTTCATTCTGTTTCTGAAGCCATTGCTAAGGATGATGTTCTGGATGATCCAGGATTTAGATTCATGGCATCGTTTCTTTTTGATTGCAAAAAATCAAATTAATGTTTATGGAAGTTGACATCAAAGCAGTTTCTGGGGTTGTTATAGGAAACAGACTATCCTAGGATTTACACTACAATCAAACATTTGGATTCGCTTTCTCTTCTAAATAATGACCCCACAAACCTTCTAAATATATTATTCTAGTCGGGCAGCAAGCAAAAGAGAGGTAAGCCCCGGGATCTGAACCCTAATGAGCTATTGTAGGAACCGTTTGGGTCTCTTGACCTGAACCCCAATGAGCTGTTGTAGGAATGATTTGGTATAGAGTATGGATTTCTCAACAATACCCCGTTGAACTGTTGTAGGAACCATTTGAGTATAGAGTATGGATTTATCAACACTTACCCCGTTGAACTGTTGTAGTAATTGTTTGGGTCTCTGGACCTGACACAAAATAAACTACTGTAGGAACAATTTGGGTAAAGAATACTGGTATCTGGACCTGAATCTCAATGACATACTATAGAAATCTTTTGCGTATAGATTTTGGGTCACTGGACCTGTACCCCATTGCGCTGTTGTAGGAACCATTTGGGTATAGATTTTGGGTATAGCATATGGGTCTCTGGACCTGAACCCCAATGAGCGGTTGTAGGAACTGGTTAGATATGAAGTAAAAAGTTTACCAAAAGAATCCATCTCAGACAGATGCTCCTGGGACATGAGATAAAACATCATATTCATATTTGTTTTTTATTGTCTTAAGAAATGCATTTGTAATGTAATTGAAATGTAAATCTTGAATCTATACATTGTACATGAATTCAAGGAAATTATTATCTTGACATTAAACCCTGAGATTTAAGTAACCTTTGGCCAGTTACCAGTATGCTAGTATCAAATTTTGAAATTTGTGAATTAACCAGCTTAATTTTTTTACATAACCAGCTGCTTTGATTTGGCTCGGTAAAAATGGTTTAAGATGGAAACATTGGTCAGAATAAGAAGCAACAAAATAAATATAGAGCTAATAGATGGACCCATACATAGATTTATGGGGTCTGGTGTGACTGGTTCTTGCTTCAGTGGGGCCATAACCTTTGCCCAGGGCAGGTTTGGGGGTAGTCATGTAAGGCTCATCTAAATCATCCATAAAAAGGAGATCCGATCACAAGACTCGGGTATACAAGTGCATAAAGGATAATGTAGAGCATATAATCTCATCATACGGGTCATGTTGAATATTACAGTTAAATGTGTTTCTTGGAAAAACCTTCATGCCCTTCACTAGTTTCCAGAGAAGAATCAACTGTGATTTGAAAAGCATTAAAATAACAGTTTTATTATTACATTCACATATTGTTGAGATGCACAGTACAAACCCCAGACATTCCTTATGATATGTTTTGTACATAAATTCACTCATAATCTGCATAAAACTGAGCTGAAGCTTTGCTTATCTAACCCTTTTTCTAACTCTTTACTAAAAGCTACATTAGTAAAGGTTAAGGGGGCACTGGATGAGGGGCCAGCAAGACAGCTGTCTTCTTTACAGCCAAAAATGTGATTTATCCAAAACAAGAAATTAAAAATAAGTGCATACATCTATGGCAACCCAATGCATGATGTATGGCTTCCATTTAAAGCAGCCAGTAATGTAGAGAGATCGCTTTAGCATCAGCTGACCTCGTGTGCCTCCAGGTCTCCTGTTTGGCCTCATGTGTTCCAGCTTGGTAAAGTTTGTTGGCAAAACATTGCGTTTAAAGAGCAATCTTTTGGGGGGCATGTCAGGCAGTATCTCTCCTGCATGATTGCACTTGTCAGATGCTGATGGATTCACGGTGAGCGTCGGCAAGGGCTCAAGAGCAAAGGAGCGAGAGGGAGGAAGAGATAGTGGACAAGTGCACGAAAGCAAGGAAAAAGGTGTGATGAATACAGTTTAAAAAAGGTCACATCTCTATTGTTAGTAAAGTATAAAATTTGATGATTAAAAACAGCATTGTATTCCAGACATAGGACCAGAGAGGCAAACAGAGACAAAACGTTTTGAGAATCTTGTTTTTCTTTTTCTATCATCTGTACTCTTAAAAAATGAGTCATCATTTAGTCAGAAAATTGAGGCAACAAAGGAACACATACAATAGTTTTGAGTGTTTAAAAGCTGAGCAAGTCTAATTAAGTTACTAATTTAAAGCAGAATAAGAGCTATTCCGGAGGTAAAATCGTCAGTTTACTTAAATTTACTACATTCAAACCAGACTTAACAGCAATTTCTATTCTTTTTTGTAAATAAGTGATGCTTATGAAACAACTTTCATGGGGCATTATCAAGGCTTGCCACCAGTGTCATCAATCATGCTAATTAGTGTACGCCTATTTAAACCTAACCATCCTATTTGGACCCAAAGCTATCCCTCCTACAACCCGACACTTCATTCAACGGTATAAGTCACAGATCCCTGACAGCTTGCCTAGTACATACTTGCCACTTATGCTCATGATACAAGGCAGGTTCAGATGATGAACTTGTGAATTTATGCTATTTAATCTGCATTCATTAATTCCTATTGAGTGACATAATACAGCGATCACCAGTTGGGAAACAATGGGCCAGATCCAGCCAGAAGATCACCGGTTGGATCCCAAGCTCCACTAAGAGTCGAAGGTGGAGTGAGTGCTGAAAGCTCACTCTCTCCCACCTGTGACGACCATGACAGTGGTGGCCTTGAGTAAGCCATCAGTTCCCTGGGCACCGCCGCTCTGGGTGTGTGTTCACGGTGTGTTTATTCACTGCTGTGTGTGCACTTAGATGAGATAACTGTAGAGCACAAATTTCTTGTGACCCTTGTGACCATATATGGAGTGGGCCATCATCTGTACTTGTTCTTTTTACACCGGTGAATTAAACTGTATTAATCGATTGCTGCGTTTCCAACCACCAATTTTCAAAACCCTGGATGAAAACGGCAAGATTCACATAAATTTTGATAATGCACTTAAATTTATGCGCACAACTGAGTAGGATAAGCTTTTTATCCGATAAGAAAAAATGCACATAATCTACCACAATTTATACGTTTTCCCCAATGCAAAGCAATGGCAATGCTTTTATGTCAGAAATGGGCCGGCAATAATGGAGTAACCAACAGTCCGATTTCATAGCGCATAGTGCAACTTAAATATTGTTATAGTCATTCTAAAATTCCTTAGCCAAACCCTGTAATAAAAGCGGTTTGGGATTATCACCTTCCAGAACTGTCTTGACCAGCTGCGTTTCCAAAGAGCATGTTGTGTTTCGTCTATGTGTTTGAAGACGCAAGAAAAATTGTTATTGACAAAAAAGGCCTTCTCCTAATGCTGCAACTTCCATTTTTCTTTTGATATTTGACACCAGTTTATGATGAAGTGACGATTTTGTTTTCTTGGATTCGTTGGATGGAAATTTTGCTTTAGTCACAAATATTTTAAGCAATATAAGACACTGATCACAAACACATATGTTGGACCCTCCCCCCCTTTTGGAATAATCTCCAGTTCATCGATAATCACTCAAAAGCGCATTTGTCGAGCAATAAAACCTTACAGAAGTTGGGTCCCTTGGGTAAATATAATTGGGCACCTCAGACTTTAGTTGCAAAGAAACTTTTTTCATACAGTTCTGCACTTTTCTTTGAGCAAAATGCTGAGCTGACATATGTAAGGTCAATAAGCTGACATTTTTTTTTGGTTCAGGGAGCAATCGTCTATGTTGAAAAGCCAAATCTATATTTGTCAATCAGTCACTCTTTTACCCCCATTTAAATGCTTCCCTTTCCCTTCTAGCCTCTACTTCACATCCCTCAAGGCAGCTTTCGGTCATGCCCTTAACCACAGACTTTAACCTCCATATATACACAAGCATACATGCTCACACTGTGTCTGGAGGTCATGTCGCAGGCTTGTGGAATTCCCCACTGGCCGACCCACCATCCCACATGACCCAGTGAAACTGACCAGTGCTTTCTTCTGCAGCCTCTCAGCTGCACACAATCACATGCTTCAATGTTCCATGTAATCATCTTGGAGCTGTACGCTCCACAGCCTTTGTTCTGCAGCTCTTTTTCCTTCCTTTATCCTCATCCATCTAAGGTCATTTACAAGCACAAGCTGACATTTGGCATTCTGCTCGATCATGCTGACCTCAGGCCTGGTCATTAGTGGAAGTCTTTTAGAGAAGACAGTTAACATGAGGTTAAACGAGGTTAGATATGATGCAGTACATAAAATGCTTAGGAAAACGTGTACTGTGTGTCTTGCATGTTATTAGCCTTAGATGTCCTCATGTGCCTTTTCAGACTAATTCAGCCGAGCTCTAATGCTGAGCATTTAATGCTATCGCTCCCCCTTGTTTCTTGCTCTTGTTCTCTGGCTTTCTTTCACTGATTACACCATTTCTTCATTAAAGAGATAGCAATCTCATTAAGGTTGCCTTGGTTGCACTCTTAAACACATTAATCTTCCTTAAAGGATCCCTGGTTTCCATCAGAGCAGGGCGAATCCAGCTCTGATTAATATGACGTGGTCGATCTTAAGCTGTTTAGCTGCTTTTATCACCGGTGATAAGGTGATCTGGAGAAGAATTAGCCCCGGCTCAAGCGTGAGGATGTTTTATATTGTTCCCACTGAAAAACATAAATGATTAATATCAACCTTGTACATGAAGCTAATTGATCATTTGTAGACTTTTATCCTTTGGCTTATCCATTAGTTGAGAATGTTCAGCTAGGTTACAGTTGCCCATAATGCTTTATATTAAATTCATCAAATAAACAAGTACAAGTGCAGAAAATGGTTAAATGTCAGAAAGGAAATAATATTTCATAGGACAATATTCAATATTTCCATAGGACATATTTGCTATAAAACACCCCCCCCCCCTGAATTTGTAATTCAGTGTACATCTTGGGTTAGATTTGAAAGGCACTTCATAAAGACATAAAAAACATCTCTCAACCTACAAAATTTGACTCTTTGTATTACTGAATATCCATCCATCCATGTCCAAAAATGCCAGTGTTCGGGGAAAATTATTCCCAAATGTTTAGCAAAGTAAATCCACATACACAACCACACGCACACAGTGGATCTCTCCCTCTGGCAAAAGGCCATCTAATCTTACTCAAATATTTGATGTGAAAAGGCCCGTGTGAAAAGAACCGGCACAAAGCCAACACACTCATTACTGTCAGCAAAATATTTGGCACACAATAAAAATGATGGAAGGACAACGAGATGTAGATAACACATGATGATTTTCCACACAGACTAGAGATATTTACTCGTGTTTGAACTCATGTTTAGTAAGTCCTCTATCAGAGGCATGTGAAAAGAATTACAACCGAGCATTTAGTGCTTCATTTATTAGTATTTGGGTGGTTTGTAAGTGATATCTGGGCGTGAGTTGCTAATGAAAGTGATTAAACGTGCTTTGTGATTTGCAACACTGCCAAGGGTGAAGCTACATTAGCATTTAGGCTTGTCTCGCTTTGAAATAGCACCCTAAGGTTGCATCAGACATTCGTTTCACACATTTGTCTGAACTTGGAGTAATTAGTATTATCCTAAAATGATCCAAGTGCCTTTAATAACTTTAATAACTTTGCCACGCACAAGAGGTTTTCTTTTATTACGCATTTTAGATTAACTGACTTTCACCAGTCCCAGAAAGTAGCCATTTGGCTTTTCTACCTATAAAACCCACAGGAAAGCTATTGGGCATGAGGGTTTTAGCAAATAGCTGTAAACTGGATGGTTGTTTTGTAAGCAAGCCAAATACTAGCATAGCACTGGTGGGGCCAATCTAAACATTTGACATTGAAACACACTTGCATTTTTTCATTTGTTGCTGATATTTATGGATTAAAAATGTTAGAAAATAAAAAACAAAAGCATAAAACATGTCTACACATATTTAAAAATAAATATATCTGACCTACTTCAAGGAAACATGTGTTTCACACATGGCTATTTATTTCTTTTGATACTGAAATTCTATTATTTTCTCCCTTGTATCAGAATAATCTCTGTTTGGAATATCTTCCTAAATAAAAAGATGCAACTAAAGCAGAAAAATGTCTTGCACTACAGATGGCAGTGAATGTCTGCTAAGGTGCACAAACAAAAAAAGTAGAACAGACCTCACCCCCACAGACAACATTTCTTTACCCTTCCCCCGCACAAACAAACAAGCCCCACCCCCCCAAATAAGTCATCGCCAAATGTAACCGCATCACTAGATAAATGCAAACTGCCCATTCTCCAATTTTCTTAGCTTTCTATAAATCCAGAGTGTTGTAGGAAATTATCTAGTTACTCAAAGTTACTTTTTGACTGGATTGGTTAAGATTTGGTTGTTCCTAGAAGCGTTTGTCACATTGTGAGTATGACCTCAGGTCAATCTTTTAAGGTAATCTCTGTTTTAGACGTGCAAATCTCGTTACCAGGACAATTGCTATACATGTATTTGCTTCAAAGTACAGTCATGCGAAAATAAAATGGGCACACTTAATGAACTGAAAATTTTGAATGTTTTTTTATTGTAGCTGTCAGCTTCCTGTTCACTTCAGTGCTTCTCATCCAATTATGTGTTTCCTCAGCCATGACATCATATGTACGCACAAGGTTTTATTTGGTCAGATTTACATGGAGACAAAAGAACAGGTTTTCTCACATTCTATGTAAAAAAGGTCCAGTGAGCAACAGTGCTTGAAAAGAGCAAGTGTGTGTTTGTGCATTTGTGAATGTGAGTAAGTATGTGTCACAAAAGGATTTATGCCACCATAAAACGCAAATAAAACCTAACACATAGCTTTTTGACCTTGACTCTTTCTTTTTTCATTTCTTTTTTTTTTATTTCTTCGTGTCTTTCTCTGTCTCTTCAGGGGCAGAGTTGGTGAGACAATCCGGACCAATTAATGTAACAAATTACTCGCACACATGCAGAAATGCCATATGCAGATGCACTGGCACTTTGCCAACAAAGAGAATTTGCTTAAAATAAGAGAACAGCTTGGTTTCACAGCTATCAGCTTGGCAGAGAGAGAAACCTATAGCGCATGAACAGATTTTCAATCAATGTTATCTGGTAAAGTTCTATTTTTTATACTAATTCCTTTTTGTTTACAAGCATATAATATGTGCAATGAATATTCTTGGCACATTTTTAAGTAGTTCTTGAGATAAAAACTTTCAAATGCACTTTCACTATTTTTAGAATTTAAACAGTAGCATATTTTGTTTTCCATGGTATATTTGTGACATATTTTCACTTGTGTTCATTATGCTTGCCTGCTACATAAAAAGAAAGTCTGAAATATTTTCCTCTTAATGTCACAATTTCATTACAGTTTTTAGTCTTAAATTCATTATTAATGTAGATACTGCAGTTTTTAAGGTTCATCTTAATGTGCTATTTTTTGCTGTTGATGTTAACCTTTATAGTACAGGGTTTCCAGTGCATTTCATAGGTGTGTCATGCATATAAGTGTTACTTTGGTTTGTTTAGCCTCACTTACACTTTTAGCACTGCTGAATGAAGTGCAAGGCCTTGTAGAACGTGTTTCCACTGGGAATGTATGATTGATTTAGCGAAAAACAAAAAGAAAGAGGGAGCTATTGAGAGAGAGAGAGAGAGAGAGAGAAATAGAGTAAGATAAGTACAAGTATATCAAACTCATTTTAAGTGGTAATGTTACGTACAGAAATTAGAAAATCAAAAATAAATGGCTGTGCTTGATGTATTTTGCCTTTGAACTGTGCCTCTACACTTAGCATTTTTAAGTTTACATTACAATCTTACCATATAGACTACTCTGGGTATTCAAAAGAGCCACTAAAATGCATTTGACTTAACATGGAATTTTCTTTGCTGATAAATAACGTATAAAAAAAATACTCATTTTGTCACAATCGTATTATTTACAGGAGTAACTGGAATTGGCATGGGAAAAGCGTGATCCATTAATTTGCGAGAATGGCCCTCATTTGTTTATAAGCATCTGCGGTGGTTCTGTGAGCAGATTCATGTGATATAATAGAAAAAAAATATTTTGAATTTTATTGTACAGAGAAAAGGGAAGTTACATTACAACCAGGATTGTTGAGACTCTTTAAATGAAGTTGACTGACATCCATATTATCTTGAGAGAGAGAGAGACATGCAGGAGGCTGTTCTCTCTGGAATTTCCCTTCTCCTGTTCTTACTCCTTTGTTCCTCTCTCTTAATGCAGTTATTAAATGCTAATAAAGAAGCATTTTCTATTATAAATGTTTAAATCGTCATTCCAGTGTCTTCATAATAATGGATTATCACAAAATTTCGATTTAAGTGGAGATAAAAGTGATGAGAACCTGATAGCTAGTCCAAAATGTAAAAGTCGTTGACGAAATGTAAAAAAAAAATCTTGTATTTCTCATTTAAAATTATGTGATTTAGCTGCATATTTAAACTGTTGTATGTTTTCAGTTTGCCTGCTGAAAATGACTGGGTTACAAACACATATCATCCACAGCATTCATTCCTGTGGAGGGTTTAGTCAACAGTTCACTAGAAACTCACTTTTAAGATATTGGGAGGAAACCAGAACCCTTGGAGGAAACCTAAATAAACACAAGGAGAATGTGCACACTCTGCTTAGCCCACAGCTATTATAAATCCAGCAACCGTCTGGCCAAAGGGCAGCAGTGCTAATCACAGTGGTGCCTCTGACATATATATGAATTCGTTGTGTAGGTCAGTATCCTAAAATTCATATAATAACAACTCTTAAACCCAAGAGGCTTGTAAATCGACATCACGTTAGCGTGTCAGAAAGTGGCGTGTGAAGAGATGAAGGGTTAGAGCAGGACAAGCTGTCAGAAAATGTTTGCCACGACACACTCAGTTACCTGAGAAGTAGGGTGCCAGGAGACTGAAGAGAAAAGTCAGAGATGCACTGAGTGAGAATCTCGGATCAGTGCTGCATAACTGAGCAGCCCAGGCTGCGTCCGCTGAGACCGAGGCCCCAAATGCAGCGTGATTTACGGGCTTCAGCTTTTACGGCTTTTATGCGCTGGAGCTCTCTGTGTGTGTGTGTGTGTGTGTGTGTGCGTGTGTGTGTGTGTGGACCTCAGTTTATCAGCTCATCTGCACTGCCGCCTCATACCATCTCACTCCAGCCCACCGAGAATAATGGCCTGACATTATGGGCCTTTAGCAAGCCCTTAGAGCAGTGGGTCAAGGTTAGCTCTTATGAAGATGTGAAATGGGCCCTGATATTGTCCTGAGCTGGACGTGTAGAAACAGCTCTAATTTCTGTTCACATTTCAATAAAAACAGCCTCCTGACTTTTCTTCTTCTGGGGGGTGGGGCTTTATGGGAAGATGGGGGATCGTAATGGTTGGGGTGGCAAGATGGGAGCAAGCACACAATGACTTCCTGGCCTCTCGCAAATGCAAGCATGGAGGAGTTCGGACCACACTCACAGAGGTTTAATACAGCCCTGCGCTCACATGCGTTCTGATGCTTTGCCCCCTGTCACTGAGCATTTGTGCCTCGTAAACACTAAGCCAGTAATGCACTCTTGCACACACCCTCAACAAGTGTGGTCTTTATATATGGCCCTGTCCTCTAGTGAAGGACCATGGGTAATGAAATTTGTTCTCAAAGGAGTAGTAATGCTGTTATATGCTTCTTGTGTATTTGATATTGATAACTTTTTCTTTTATAAATCCTCTGTCATTTCTCATTTTTCACTTGAAGTAATTGAAGTGGAAATGTTGGTAACAGGTTATTTCATGTTTAAAAACAACTTTTTCGCAAGAAACAAGAGTATGTTCAAGAAAAATCTAAGGAATGTAATTAGATAAATTTAGTAGGCAATGTGTGACACTGCTGTTCTCAAAAATCAGTGTCCGCTTTTTTCAGTTATGTATTATTTATTATCATGATTTAATTGTGAAACTATTTAATTTAAGATTTTTTTTTTATTTAATGAAGATATACACAGAATCTACCTGAACATTTCAGTAAGAAACAAGAAAGACAATTAAAAACTTTGTGTTTTTGCCTCTGTTTGCTTGTAAATGTGCCGTTTTAAAGTATTTTCATAAGTAAAGTGGACTGGTTGTCAAGGTAGAGTTTTTAGTTGCTATGGAGGAATCAGTGACATCATACATAGTTCCCATGCCAATATGAGTGATTTAAAAGACCCATCTGGATTTTCCTTAGCTGAAATAGTGATGCACCAAATTGGTTGCTACGGTAAACAGTCTGGTTGCTGTGGATGGGTCAGTGACATAATATAATGTTTGAACCCCTTGTAGAGCCTAGGGTTTAAATACTTTTGCAGTGCTGTAGAGATTTAGGGCCACAAGATCAGGTAGCATCGAATACCAAGATTGCTTTGTATCTCTTGGACAAGTGAGCCACATGTGTTTGCTTTGCTTCAAACAACAAAATTGTGAAGAGATGCCACAGGACGTTTTTGTTTTCCTGATTTCAAACGTCAACATTGGCTTTGAAAAGTCTGAAAGTCCTTTAAGTAAAGAATAAAAGTAAAAAAGTAGACACTGCAAACACATTTATGATTTTTTATTGCTTTTTAAATTGTTGATTAGATGAGGAAAAGTGTATAAAGTGAAAGACACTCGTTTTAAAATGTGGTCTGGTGGGTTTAGAACAGCTTTTATCATTTTTGTCATTATTTTTTAATCCACTAGAGATTCCAAGAGTACCTGTAGGTCACTGAAATTCAATATGACGCTCTTCTAATGCATCTACCTGTATGTTTCATAAAAAGAATTTAGATGATCATGAACATAGGAACTCACACACGTACAGAGTCTGTCACTGGAAAGGAATTTACCAGGAAGTACACATTGGAGCATCACTCAATAGTTGTCCTAGATTTTTGAAGGTTTACTTTTGATATGAATTCCCAGGTCATCTGACAGAGTGAATAAAATGTACTTATTTGTGAGTTTTGTTTCCTTCTAGACATTTCTTTAGTGATCAATTTTTCACTTTCTACTACTTTAACATTAAATTTAGAAATAATTAATGGTCTGAATAGCCCTTTTCTTTCTGTGTACAGTTCACTTCTGGAAGGTCAATGCTTTATAATCTGTTTTTCTCCCTAAATCTCATGATTAGATGAGTCTTTATTGCCATCTGTACTAATTGTCAATATCAAGTGATAAAGCTGGTTGTAAGACTCAAGAGTTTGCATTGCGTGACTAAAGAATGCAAGCAAATAGCCTCAGTTGCACAATATTTACACTAGAGCTCACGAATCAAATCCAGTAAGCAGTAAAACTAGTTAGGTTGCTCTTCAAGGAAATTTGTAATGCACTTCTCATCCTTGTTACAGGGGGCATGAGGTCATTTCTGGCAGACTGGAATATAGCCTTTAGCTTAGACCAGCTGTCCCTCTCCTCCCTGCTGTCCTCTCTCTCTCACACACACACACACACACACACGCAGACACACACACGCACGTGCATTCCACAACCGTACTGTATAGCCATGACCCTTCTGAGGGTTTCACCTATGTGCCAAAGGTCACGTAGATTTGAGCCATGATTTTCATGCCCAACCACTTACCGTCTATTTATGCTCGGCACTATTTCCTCTTTCTCCCTGACAAAAGGCCATCGCTAGATCTAGAGTGCAACTTGTATTATTCATTGTTTGAAAACAGTTCAAAGTTCCAAGAATTTGCCGGAATATCCAATGATAATTTATCATGTGAAAACTGGAGAGCTCACCAATCATTATTTATTGGTTTCGATGTAAAACATCTTTTGGATGGAGTCTGAATCCTTAGCTGCTAGCTCCAAATCGTTTGCAAGTTCGGTAACTCTGGCTATTTTTGACAGTCTGTAAACTACATACTATTTTAAATCTTCACAGAAAGTCCCCTGTGGGTATAACTTTGGTCTTGCTTTAAATTTTACAGCCACTGTGCTTGCAAACCTTTTTTTTCGAACATTTTAAAGGTTTCTTGGATTACTTTTGAATTGTAATTGCTATGAATTATTCAGACCGCTGTAGTGCATTTACTGTTCATCCCAGGGTAACGCACAGTCAATGTAAACGATGTGTATTTCAAACAAAGACTGTTTCCCATCTGTCTCACCTGTGAACGCATTGAAAGCCAGGTATCCAGGTGATTATGTAAGTAGTGTGAGATGTGTAAGATAACTCTAGAGCATGGCTCTTCTTTGTTGTGGACAGCAGAAGCTCTCGAGCTGACAAATAAAGCCTGTCCCTTTGGCCTCTGACGTCTCCAACAGCTTCTGCCATCACTGTGCAACATGATACTCCTCACTCCTTGCCATTTTGCTGATGGAGCACAGACATTTAATCCTCAGCAAGTTTCAGTTTGCAAGGAGCCAGAAAAAAAATCATAGACATTATTTAGATGCTTAGCTAGCATAGTATTGATTAAACCTGGAGATGGGAATTGGCTGATCCCTTCGTTAAATGAATTGAGATATGGATTGCTTTGAGAAAGTGGATTATTATTATTTGTCCTACATGCAAAGCCTGTCTGTAGTAGGCCTTATACAGTTTGTATGACACACTTGAAGAATCTTGGAATTACAGAACAATATGGGCAAATGAAATAATGAAAACCAAATATCGTAGTGTCCTGACCCACAGGCCAAGATTCTTGTTAAATATGTTTAAATTGGTTACAAGAAGTAACGTATCATTGTTAAATGATGCATTAACCAAGAGTGTATGTTGTGGAAGTGGACTGTTCAGACATCGACTGTTAACGTAGTTAGTAAATTCAGGACTGGTCAGACATTTCATGATGGCTGAGTTATAACAACATCGTCTTTATGGCAGAATGTTGACTTTTGGCAGTGGCTGTGTGTGCACAGTTTAACAAAGTCAAAAAAGCTTCACAATTTAAAATCAGATCTACCTTAAGATACGATTGATGGAGTTTTGAGGTCAATAGATACAATCTCTAGGAGGAGTTTGTTAAAAGTATCAGATATGCAAACATGCTTTTTTGTTAGTTTTTTTTTTTTTTTTTACAAAATAACTCCCCGTTGATTTTTATAAACTTTCACAACAATATTTTTTTTGTAGGTCTTGGTTTTTTACATAAGCCTTGGTCCTTTACATTTATTTCAACCACAGTTTAAAATGGCAGGAAAAAAACAGCAGAAATTGCATGTTCCATGTGACCACTATGTGGTGCTTCAACTGACGCCATATATGTGTGTTATATATTAGACCCTTTTCACATTGGACAAATTTCATCCTGATCAGACATTGTATGGTCGAGTTATAACAACTTCCTTCACTGCAAAACATCGATAATCAGCAGACCGCCTATCACGTACTGTTCAACGATGTCATAAAAGCTTTGAAATTAAGATGAGAGCCAGAGTTTCAGAGTGATCTCATGATATCTAGGAGTTTATTAAAGTTGACCATATTTTTAAAGATGATACAAAATAACTGACTTCCTGTCTATTTTGGAACCTCGCTCTATTTAACGTTTTTGTATGTTTTGATCTCTTACATAAGTGTTCCGAATTTCAAACATGTAATTCAAACACACTCTGAAATGAAATAGCTGTTTAAAACTGAAGAAAGTGGAATATTTCATGTTTCCACAAGGTGGCGCTATTACTGGCACTGTAGCTTGCTATATGGATCTGTTCAGACATGGACTCGTATCCAGCATTATTTGAGCCAGATAAGACATTGCATGGCTGAGTTATTAACAACTTCCTGTGCACGTTAATTTTTTTAATCTGCTGTGCGCAGATTGTCTACTGAAGTCAAAAAAGCTTTTTAACATCCCATACACCTTAATATAAAACTGATGAAGTTCGGAGATGAACAGATAAAATCTCTCGGAGGAGTTAAAGCTCTTTTACGTCCTACTCACGTCATCAAAAGAGCCAGCTTTCATTGGTCAATCTCCTTGCAAATAAACTGATCCAAAACTCTTTTTGATTGGCACCACTCGTTTGATTGGATGTGATGTCCTGTTGGCGCCCATGGTTTCCAATCCAGGTGTCCCCTTACAAAACTATTATTACTTCAGCTCTTCATTCATCATGCAAAACCATGACGCATATAAAATATTGATTTTAAACAAGATTAGTTTGCAGCATTCTACTAAATATATGATGATTAAAATACACTTGAACATGTTTCTGATCAAATATAGGCTGATAATTAGTTTATACAAACTGTTGATGTTTTTTAACTTCCATTCCTCCACTCGGCAGTCTTGATTGATTTTTATTTATTTATTTATTTATTTTTAAAGTAACCACTTGAAATTGAACTGTGTAGATGTTTGGATATCTATTGAAAATAACGGACCTCAATCATCAGACTGTGTCGGATATACTTGTTATATGTGGCACTGATTAATTTAAAAATGTATTTAATTAATATTTGAACAATCTCCATGGCTTAATCCATTCAATCAACCCATGCTTCACCTCTGATCCTCTCTCATTCAGATTCCATTTGCCTATGACTATATCCACAATTATATCACAGAGACTTTTCCAGATTTTGAGGTTTTGTCATATGGATTCTTACAGCATTGTCATGCAAATCCAGGAGCCCAATGCTCTTATTTAATTTGTATGAAAACACTGGATCTTCATGGTGCACGCTCTAAGGCTTGCTCCTGGGCCTTAATCTGACGAGCTGTTATTGAGCATTCTGCATGGTTGGCTAAAAGGATTCTCTTCTTCTAATGAGTTTGGATTTCATTTCTGAGAAATTGAAAGAAGCTCCCTCAGAATCCAATCAGGGCTGCCGTATGGTCTCTCAAGCACTTGCACAGGGTTAGTGCTGGGCATATGGTTGAATCAGGTAGATTTGTTAAGCTTATTGAATGAATTATTATTACACACAGTATTTGAATTATATTTTAGGGATTTATTAAATTCCAGGGTCATTTTTGACAGGGTTAGGGAGTTTCTATTGAATCATGAATCATGAGGAATTGTGTGTTCTACGAATTATTCGAAGAATTTAGCATAATACTCCGTCTTTAGGCAGGACTTCAGACTGATATATGAAATTGTCTGCCCAGTTGACTTTCGTATTGGTAAAGTGGTAACTGATAATTCAGGGACTATTGAGTTTGGTGTGTTCATTTAAGATCTAAAGGAGTTGTAGTTTACACCCATTGATGTTATTTATATAAATATTTTCAAGCTGAACCTTTTTTTCTGAAAGTGTAAAGAAAGTATTATGCATTAAAAGTTGAGTTGTATTTTTTGATGTATCAAAGAGATACAAGGGTTTAATTGTTGTTTTATGTTGTATTTGCTGCTGCTTAAAGGGATTGTTGGATTTATTTAACTTTATTATGTTGCACATGTGTTTCTCTCAACTAATCAAGTTACTTCGGATTCAGTGCAAGTGGATTAGTTGAGATAAATATATGCTTGAGCAATGTGTGTCATAAGAAATGCCCATTCAACATGTATTGAAAGAAAACTTTTCATTCAAATAGTTTCGGGTATAACTTAAATTCTAATGGTGCTTATTTGCTTTTGGCTAGATTAGGTGTTTTTATTGGATTAAACCTAAGGTTTGTTATCTAACTTGAAATTCATCCGTCAAAACAGCTGGATGCTTTAATGCTATGACTGACAATAGCGTATCTTAATGGTAAATCACATTTATTTAATTGCCCTCAATTAGTTCTTGACGTGCTTCAGAGCACTGTTTGGCTGGAAAGGAGAGTCTTGTTCAATTAAAGATGCCCTGGCCTTTAGCCTCTGAACCCAGCATAACAGATGTCAAGTCTAGAAGCCAGAGCAACCTTGACATTCCCAAGATCCACTGCAGGAGACACAATGGTTTTGATTTTAGACTTACTTGTTGAAGTTGAAAAACTTGTATGAATATTTTATTAAACATATTTGTAAGATCCCTCTCAAAGATGATGTATAATAATACACAACGGAGGAAATGAGGTCTCCTGCTGCTACCAAGGCTAATGTGAACATTAATAAAGCAATATATTTGCATTAGCTGGCTTGTTTTTTAGACCTTTAATAATCCCTTGCCATAGATTATGAAAAAGTGAAAAGCTTAATTTGCCTGACCTCACTTGCAACTGCTTTCAACTCCTGAAATTAACTTGTTATAAGATAATGAAAAAATGCTAAAAGTTCTATTATTGGCAACTCAGTTACAAGTAATCAATGCATTGGTAATGGAATATATGTGTTTTGCTAATTTTCATACATTTTTCACCTGTAGTACATTCAGTTAGTAATGATTTAAAATGTGCGTAGGATCATACAATGAAGTTCAATAAATTAAAGTTCACACATTGAATTAAAAATGTTAGATTTTGGATCTTTATATGTGAACCATGAACTAGAATAGAAGCACTTTAGTGAAACAAGTTACTAAAAACCTGTTGTGTGTGTTTTTTATTTCTGAAAAATCTCCCAAGAGAGACAAAAACCTCCCAGGACAGCAGTCATTCATGTAGCACTCCAGGCGTGCAGTTACACATAGTGACCAGACAGATGTTTATTGGAAGGGACATGACTCACAATCCAAATTTTTCCAAAATGCACCTGAAATGCACTCTGAATAAAATGTAGATTTGTTTACCAAAATGTTGCTGGCCAACATACAGTAACATCTGGGTCATGGCACCAATGTAATGGTGAAAACTAGTTGAATTCCATTCATAAACAAACTACCGACAGAAACAAGTGTAAGTTAATGTTATAAGTTTGAGGTTAAAGACATAATCAGTTTCATTTCATCGCTGTTGATCCCTTTCCATTGCAAAAGGAAACAAAAATAGATGGGAGGAACCTAAATAAACAATACAGTTATGCATTCATTTGGAATTTGGATTGGTGGGTGTTGGATCAAGCTTCCACTGAGACATCTTAAAATAACACAACCTATTAAACGTATGCTCTAACTATAGAACCCCCAGGCTTCCTCAGTAACCTCAAAGACCAAAAGAATAGTAAACGGAAGATATGATTGGGCTCTCATCACACCACTGCATATTTACATTAATTGCAGGAGAGACGGCTGTTGATATAAGATTAATTATTATAAATCCTGATTAGCACCTCAATAATTACTGAACCGATAGCATGGTGGAGAAGAAACTGATTAGGGTGGTAATTATGATAACCCCCCTCACTGCAAAGGTCCCAATCCTCCTAGCCATGTGTCATTAAAATGAAAGTTCAGAAGAGCTGAGAGTTAAAATGTTACTGTACTCTAATGAGTGCCAATTATATCAGTGACATTACCTGATAATTATCAAATGAAGGACCCCAGGGCCGATTTGTTGAGTGTTATCAAAGATATGCCCTTTTATAAACCCGAAGGAGTCAAAACAGAGACAAAGAGCGTGTCTTCTCCGGGAAATCAGCCATAATTTATTCCTGAGCTTTGGGATGGTGCATTTTATGGTGGCAATTGATATTTGAGTGTTGGCATTTTGGGAGCATCTGCTGTCAAGTTTCTTTAACAGGAGTTTTATTGAATTCTTTTAAATGTTTAAAGCGCTAAATACTTTGCTCGGAGGATCTTTAAAGTTTGAAAAATTCTGCATGTCTCCTGGAATCAATTATACCATCTGCAACTTGAAATAATGACTATATCTGATCCTGTCTAAATACATCCTGATTAATTAATATTTTATATTGTGCATCTGAAACCTCTGAATATGCAATGGATATATGAGGCTGCAGTCACAAGTGAAAAGATTCCCATTAAAACCAGTCCTCAACTTTTACAGCAGATTTAAATGTTCATCTTTCACTCATTTGTACTGTTGATATCACACCTTCAGTCACTCAGAAATCTTTGCTACACCCACATCCCATCTCTGTGCACCATTTGCCCATTTATGCACTTCCATAGAACGGCCAACTTCAACCTCCAAACCCTTCATCAGAAGCCTATGGATCAGGCCATAGACACTACTGTACATCCCTCCTTTTATACAATCTATGGTATTCTCTGTTAGTAAACCTTGCTCATAAAACTGGATTTTAAGCAGGAAGCATCTATGTGGATCCCCCAAAAGGTGTGTAGCCTCCAAATCTCCAACTACACCAATTTACGGTTGAGCATTTTTTTTCTGAGTGATTAAAATGGGGGATTGCAGAAGGATGCCTGTTTTTGGAAATAATTCAAATGTCTTTATTAGTTGCTGTTCTTGTACATTATGTAAATGATTTGGCAGCTCTGGCAGTGAACACTCTTGATTTAATGTGCTTTAAATTGAGCAAAAATGCCAAGCACTCTGCTCAGGGCTTTGTCAGTGTGGTAAAACATATGAAAAAAAGATAGTTCCAGATTTTATAATGAGCACAGTGCCTCTTCCACGAAACAGTCAAGGGGATTGTGATGGTCCTGACCCTCTGGAGCAGACAAGAATGGTAGAGGAAAAGACGGCATGAGATGGCCTCAAGGCAGATCTCTGGCTGGAGCTGCCTTCCTCAGCAAATTCTCACGCCATCCCTTTGCTCCACTTTGCCTTAGTTTCAGAGTAACTTTCAGCAAACTCTCATTTACCTCCTCCTCAGTCCTCCTTCAGAGTTATATAAGGATGAAAAATATGATCCCTCTTCTCATTTTACTGAGCTGCCATAGCTGTATATAACTGATTATAAACTTTGTTCTTGCTGCTCTGTTCACAGTTTTCAAACTAATGTCTGTGTGTCAGAATTTCTGCCTTTTGGCACATTGTTTGTGTGTGGGGGTTTGCTGAATACGAATGAGCATAAAAACACTGACAATCAAGAGTAAAGTGCTCAGGATACTTTTTCCTTTAACAAAAGTTTCCTTTGAATGGCATTTTAAATATAATGATGATCTAAACGCCAGCATTTGTAAGATTTTCACATGTTTAATATATAAATACATCATATTCTCTTTGCAAAAATAGAAAGTGTGTTTAAATGCAAGTGAATAACATATATATTCCAATTTCACGGATAATCAGCAGACGAATAATGTGCTTTATTCACTGATTCTAGAGGTGCAATGCTTAGCTTCAAAGCCACTAAAAGCTGCCAGCCTGCTTTCCACCTACTAACCTAAAAAATACATTTAGAATGCCTTGTTTAAAAGCACACGAAGGCAATGTACTTAAACTTTCCCTTAACAAATCATTTCAAACCATCCAAATTGTATTCGCTTGTTATGATGTACACAGTACTGCGCAGAAGTGGGGGTAAAAAAAACAATATAAACAAAGAATGCTTTTGGTAAAAAAAATTGTCAAAAGTGTTAATCATTTTGAACTAAATAGAGTGAAGGAACAAAAAAGAAATCAAAATCAAATCAATATTTGTTGTGACCACCTATTGCCTTGAAAACAGCAGCAAATATGGGTTCTTAAGTGGTAGGTTATTCCAAACATCTTGCAAAATTAGGCACAGATCTTCTGTGGATGTAGCTTACTCACACTCTTCTGTCTCTTCATATAATTCCATACACAATTGGTGATGTTGAGATCAGGGCTCTGTGGGAGCATGCCATCCCACATAGTACGTCTTGTTCTATGCATTGAAAATAGCTCTTAATGTCTTTGTATGTTGGAGGTCATTGACTTGCTGCTGGATAAATTTGATGAATATGATGATTAAGTAACAATTTCGTCCTGACCTAAATCATTCCAGACCAAATGCATTCCTAGAAATACAGCCCCAAACATTTAAGGAACCTTCACCTTGCTTCATTGTTGCCTACAGACACTAATTATTGTAACACTCTCAATCTTTCTGCTGTAATCAAATAATTTTACTCAACAGTCCAGGTCACCTGGTGCCTTTTCATACACCACACTTATTGTGTTCATGCCTTATTTAGTCGCTTGGGTTTTTTCCCACGTTGAAGGCATGTATTTTCTTCTGTCTCCAGACGTCTAGTAGATGGGAATAAAACTGGTTTCTGCCAGTTCTCAGCTAATTGAACTGCTTGGCATCTTCTCAAGGACAAGATGCTGTATCTTTCAACTTTCACCATGCTATCTAAGTTTGGCTGTTCCTCATCCACTTTAAAACCTCCCACACAGCTATTTCTGTTTGATCATAAGTGCCTTTTGGTACTGGTTGATTTTATATCTGATTATAATCCCATAAGATCAACTTTGTGCAAGTGCACCTATAGGGATTTATGCTGGATGCTGATAGCGAACGATAGTAACACCAGATCAGATTCTAGCAGAGCACCCCAATGACATACCAGGGGATGGAGCATCAGATGCGGGTCAGTGCTCAATCTCTTGCTGCTTGCACAAACCACAATTGCTACCAATTGTGACATTGTTGCCAACCACAGTTCTTTCATCATCAAACTTTGCAGTGAAGTCTACCCATGCTAGTCACTCACTCCCCTTTAGAAATCAAAGATCAGCCAAAAAATGAGTTGGTGACCTGCATACCATCAATTACACAATAGTGAAGGAGGTGCTTACTAGCTCATTTGAGTGGTTGACTATGCCAAAATTACAGATAATTTGAGTCTATGAAGGTACTTATCAACATAATTTTCTTTTTTTTTTTTACTTTTAAATCTATTTTCAATAGACAGGTCAAGGGAATGTTAAAATGCTTCCTACTACCACATAACCCATTTTTTTTCATACTTTGGGTTTTCTTTGAATTTCCTATGAGAAAGATATAGTGTTGCCCTGAAAAGTTGCTGAAATTAGTGTGAAATTACAAAATATTTATTCTAAATTTATGAAATGATGTGTATGTTCATTTTACCAGGATGGTTATGCTGCGCCTGTTGCACATTTGCTGTAAGAAACACATTGTCTCCCTCATGCTTTTAAACCAAAGTGATAGCATTGATTTGCGTCTTCCCCTTTTTTATTTTTAAATATGTAAAAAAAATACAGAAGATCTACTACAGCTGTATTTTTTAGCTTGTACCATCTGTGCTTTGATGTTTCAGACACTTCTTGGAACTTTGAGCGATTCTGTGGCTAGCTTTTCTATGGATATAGCAGTCTTTGCTCTTAGATTAATGGAAATTGGCTCTGTGGTCTGTCATCATAGCTGCTCTTTTTCTCTCACGCTACTTAAACAGCATTGAGAAGACTGCCAGCAGCTTCTCTGAGCCAGAAGAACATCTTTCATCAAGGCTTCATCAGTCCTTCCCATTGCCCTGCTCGCTCATATGACTCTGTTGTTTTGTTGTCATGCTATCCAGTCAAAACCAAATTATGGTTTGGAAACGGGTTGTACAAACATATCTTGGAGGATTTTGCCCATCTAATGCGTCTAAAAGTTGAGTCATATGAGAGGAAAGAACAAGAAGGAAATGGGAGACAGCAAGGGCTGTCTATGTTTCCATCTGAAGTCCTCTGGGAAGCAGATACGCCCAAACTCAAGCCCTATTTTCACCCACAGCTGAGCCACTTTTTATGGGCAAGCACTGGCAGTCTGCCTCTTGTGTCTGGTGCTTTATTGATAGAACGTGTCTACTGGGCCATACTTGTTTTGCCTAATGGGGCTGTCAGAGGAGAATGTACTCCCGAGAATCCAGCAGTGCTCAAAGTTGCACGCAACCTTATCAAAACTGGTCCCTGCTCTTCTTTATGCTTGGAATCGTTAGCCAAAATCTCTATCTTTAAAAATTGCAGCTTGTTGCATGAATACATAGTGTTAAAATAATTTAAGTGGCTAATATTACTGCTCCACCATTTATTTGGCTGCTCTCTGTAAAGTTGGGTCTGTTAACAAATTGATGATTGGGACAATGTCATCGTCCATCGCAAAGTTTCACAATGGACATCGCCCAACCCCTGCTATTACATTATAATCGACAAAAACACACTTTCTCTGCATTGTTCTTCAGTGCTGGTCTGCTGTACTCACTTCCGGGTCAGGCAGTGAACCTGATTTGCATACAGACAAGCTTTACTAGCAATTAATCTGATTGGTCAGTGACTGAGGTAAGAACTATGGGCATTGCAAGGAACATCGAGCTGTTTTTAGCTCACAAAAAAGCAATACAGGAAGAAACAAACATATTTCTGAATGAAACTTGAGGCTTGTTTTTAGGGAACAACACTAAAAAATGGTCAGATTCTCCAAAAAGTTGTTTTTGTATAATATGGCTTTAACCTTAATATTATTTTCACAGCATTTTCTTTTTGTTTGAATGTTGAAAGAAGGGTAGGTGACCAAATTCCACATTCGTTGGACTGCTGCTCGGCTGCAAATGCTGTTGACGGAATTTGGGGAAATTCTAAATACTCCTAAATTCCATTTTCTACTGAAATAAATAGTGCAAATAATATCAATATGATTTTTAAAAACTTGTTAAATTAGTAAATGGCCCTTATTATCTGCATTAAAAGATCAAACTTTGGTTTTGGGAGTCACCAGTGAGACAGCAGCCCCTTTGTCTCATTTATCTTAGTTTCACAGTGAGTCTCAAACGATTGTCCTGAAGTTTTTACAACCCTCTTCTATGTGTGATACAATTTAGTAGCCATTGAAAGTAAGCGACTTTTGTGATTGGAGTTCTGTCAGAAATGCAATGCCCATTAGACTGCACAAGGTTGTGGCTCGATTAGTGCATTAACATAATATAGCAGTTTCAATCTCGACCTAGATGTTTTCATTAACTTCGTCAAGTTACACAACCATTTAAAAGGTACTTTTCAATATTCCATGATAAGGCCACTTTAAACCAAATCAATTTCGACACAAAAATGACCTAATGTACTTTTGAAAGCTTTCCCTTTACCACACAGTTAGTGTTTGTGCTTATCATTGGGGTGATTACAATTTAGACTTTTAAAATATCTAATAAAAATCCCCTTAACCTCAGACTGCTCCATTGGTGGGTTCCTGCCGTTCTTTCCCAGGCTACACCCACAGTGACGTACTGCAGCAGTCATAGCAAGCACTCCAGAATTAGAAAAGGGTGCTACTTCTACTGTGTACTTACAGAAACATGCAGTTCAAGTGCATGGCCAGTGGTCTGCCAAGCTCCATTCAGTCTTTCCTCCCATATATGTGGTTTGTTTGTTGACTTGTGGATTACACTGAGGTCATCCAAGTTATTCTGAATGAGAGTAAATCAAAGATGAGGAAAATGATGATCGCTGCAGATATTTAGCTAAAACTGAGCTTTGAAACAACATGGATGCCTTCAGTATGGGCTTGTTTGTAATTTGGCAATGTTTTAAAAAACTGCTTGGACATTTTGAAATGATGCAAGCATACTGCTGAAAGGGTTGTTGTTGACTGGTGGTTGTCTAGCAGCTAACAGTCTATAAACATCCACAAATGTAAAACAAATTTAAGGACTAAAATATAAATCACTCTTTTCAATGAGTTTGAACAGAATTGTAGCTTATTAGAGCGATTCCCTCAGGTGCATCAATACAAAAAAAATATGTCTCTTTTTTTTCTTTCTAATTACCACTAAATCAAAATAGCAGAACTTGCTATGCAATCTTTTTTTTCTCTCAGCATTCTGTTGCTTTCTGGTAAAAGCATACAAACTTTTTGTTCTGCCAGGCTACCAAACTTTGAAGGCCTTGCAGTAGTGATCCAGTTCTTTCTGTTCAGATCTTTAGGAAGAGCGCTTCTTTGGCATCTTCTTCTCCAAAGATGTTGTTGATTAAACTATTTAATTTCTTGAAAATAATACAAACATGCTTAAAATATAAACTACTGACAAAATGCATATATAAACAATACGATTAAATACGTTACACAATACAAGATAATTTGTGTTTTTCTTTTGATCCTCAGCAGAGCTAAGCAAATAAACAATATACATAACTTTAACAAATAGTGACTGAACAAGAGGTTCTGTTTCAAGTTAATGTCTGTGTGAATGTTTCTGTGTGATTCTGGCCGAGAGCTGACTCTAAGAGCTGATTCGTTCATGATTGATTTGCACATTGTGTTGATTGGATTTGCGGACTCGTCAGATTTACTGTGTATTATATTTCTTGATTTGTGATTTAATTTTCACACACAATTTGCATACAAACCCACCAGAATTTGCATACAAACCCACCATCCGATTTTTAAGTCGTGACTCCGACTTCGGGGTTCCAGGCTCTGAAACTTTGATCATTATTACACAAAAAAATGCTTTAAATCAGTTTTAAATCAAACAAAATGTTATGTATAGATTACCAATAATGGGTCATAATAATGGTTAGTCAAGGTGTCTTTAAAAAATTACATTTATAAAGTAGAATGTGCTGTTCTGAAACATTGTTTCACACAGGGTTTCTCTTCCAACTTGCACTATGGAACAGCATATTCCACTTTATAAATGTCATTTTTTTTAAGGGCACTTTGACTTGTATCACGTGACGTCAAACAATGGGATTGCCCAGTGAGTGTGATGGTTTAAACACAAATCATAATTTCCCTCACGCTCATCATAGTCGTCATAGTGGCATCATTGTCTGGGTTCTTTTTCTTAAGTAAAGGATAATATTTTTGTACTTTTATTATGTTTTTAAATTAAATGTAGAGTTTTTGACATGGGCATCATGCATCTAAACAGACAGCTCTGCAGAGCTAACAGAGGTTTCAGTTCCGCTTGAATACTCAAGCAAAAATGAATGAATGAGTAAAGGAGTGAATGGTCAAATACATAAATCAAATAAATTAATAAAGGAAGGAAAGAAAGATCAATACAAATCCTCTTGATAGAATTTTTTTTTTTCCGAACGAATAACTCATGTATTTTTATACACCTGGCTTTAGCTCTTTAAAGCCTTAAGGGAAGTGGTTGAAAGGGCCCCTAAACACCAAGTTCTATTTAGAGTTTCTTCTTTATCTGTTTATAAAACATTCTCAATACAAGACAAAAGTTTAGCTTTCAACTCCCAGTTATTGTGTTAGTAATCAACAGATAATCTAATAAGCCAACAAAGACTTCAAGAACAATGATGTTGTGTAGGGGATAATAATTAAATTGTATTCTTATGAGCACAGAAGATGAAGATGGCCTTCTTATACAATTAACAATGTCGCTACTTAATGCTCAATCCATGACAACCTTAAGTCAAATGGGCTTACTGTACAAAAGCCGGCTGACATGTCCTGTTACAGAAGATTGGGAAATTGGTAAATTACTTAATTCCATTCAGTCGCAATGAACGATAATGTTAATCCATCTCGATCCAACTGTTGGAAGCCAGCTCTAATGATCTTTACTTCCCATGTTGTCTTTTTGTTCCAGCTATGCAAAGACAATAAGAGGCTCAGTTTGACTTTAATACTTTACCTTTAATACCTTGAGGGTATTACGAGGCTGGAACTGGCCGTGATACTTAATGATGGGTTCTTGTTAGACACAATCTACCTTTAATGATAGGTTTGGGCCAGAGGTATTTAGATGGCTGGTTCATGGAGAGGTGAGCAGAATGCATGTAAAATACAAACCCTTCAAAACACTCTACTTATTTGTATCTACCTGCTGTGTATTGATTGCTCATAGAGACCGAAATATCTTCCAACAGAATTATCTGGCTCTAAAATCTGTCTGATTAGTCTGAAATGAACCCAGGATAACGGATTCATGTTTAATGCTCCTTGAAGCAGCTTTGGGACAGGCTCGAAAACACTGCCTACTTATTCTGACTCTGACCTCGCTAGACCGCAAATTCTTCCAGATCACGAGTCTTTAGATCTTGGGGACTTTAAAGCTTCTGGATTTCAGTAGGTTCTGATGTGCTTAACTTTTTATCTTTTTTTTTATGGGTTTTGGATTACCCAGAGGTTTATTGTTAAGAAGTGTTTACTCAAGAAGGAGCTGATATGCTTTATGGCCTATAAAGATTTATGGCTAGAAAGCAAGGGTAGTTTCTGACAAAAGGCAAGGCTAGTCAATCAAGAGTTTTTGAAAATACTGCAAAGTTTAAAATTTAATTTCCAAGTTTTGCAAAGATGTTTTAAGAGAGTAAATCTTATTTAGCTTTTTTCCCCCATTTGCATTGATCTTATTGTTCTTTAAAAGCCAACCTATTGTTATCTAACTTTCGATTCTGAATGCATCTCTTCCTAGACCACTCGAGCTACAACCTGCAAACTTTGCTCACTCAGCTTTTCAGAATGGCACCACTAAATGAATTCTGGGAAATTTCCATCATCGTTACATGAAGTCAATTTTGTAAAACTGTAATTCTAAATGAGAGCCTTATAGAAACTTCAAACCGATCACACTAGTGGAGGTTATCAGTCTCTGCAAGAACTTTGTATGACTCCGAAAATTCTACGTCGGCAACCATTCCATTTTGCCAATAAAATACTTTTAAATGACACTATTACAACAAAGTTTGTGCATCTAGTTGTTATTAATGTTATGGTTTTTTATTATTATTATTTACCATGTTCCTTACTTCTAATTCTATTATTGTTGTTATTTTTTCCCCTTGAAAATTAATATTTTTGTTAAATCTTGTTGTTACAGTGCCAAGTTATTTGAATAACATACTTTTTTTGCAGCTTTCACTTTTGCAAAAGCATATTGAAATCATCGTCTAGAACAATTGTTGAAGTAAAGCCCATATTAAAGACTTATTGTGGACCCAGCTACGTTTATACGTATGATCAGTTCAAATAAATTATTTTCACAATCTATACTTTAAACTCATGCTTTAGAAAATGTCGTCTATCCATCTGTGTGTTTCTGATAGTAATGTTCTTCTTTAGCATTTTAAAGATCTTCAGATAACATATATACCTTAATCACACTATACTTCTAATTGTTTTAATGCTTCATTTCATTATTTCTACCTTAATGGAGATATCTATGCTTTTTTTGTATACACATATTACTATTTCAGGAAGTGAACCAGCAGTTACTTTCGTATAGCACACAGTATTTTCTGTTTTGCCATAGAATAAATAAAATAAAGTAAACTATTCTATTCCTCATTTTAATTTATGCAAAGAAGCTGTGAGTACACAGCTAACATGGGTCAACCACTAGATTGTCTGTCTAGACGAGGCTTAGTGGTAATGTACACTAGGCTTAGATGTGTCGTGGGGGCCTATTTAATAGCTTTCACATCTAATTTCCATTCAAATCTCGTCAAGGGAAGTTGTATAAATCTTTAGAAATTAAGCATAATGAAACATTTTCAGCATACATACCATTATTTTTCTGTAGTCTTGACCTTTGGCTGGACCTCATTGGTTGGACATTGCCTCTGGACATGTTCTACCACCCTTTTTACTGTAGAGAAAGCATAGGCATTTCTTGCTTCACTGGAGCGTCTGTCTTTTACTACAGCTTGCGTGCATGCTCGACACCCTTCTACTACAGAGTCGCTAGACCAGAAGGATTCATTGGACAGGACATCCCAAAGCGACAGCCATCATGGCAAAACTGACAAGCAGAGCCACAGCTTTTGACAGGCTATAGTGTAAACCAGCTCTACTTTTCCCTGTTGTGCTGTTTGTAAACGTGTGTCCATATGTGTGTATTAGTGAGCAACAGAGACATAGCGCTTGCACCTGAGGCGAGGTCTTCCATGGCGTGTGTCTCTCTACTAACCCCTCTCATGAGCCCAGACGTCTGGCTGAGGCAGAATCTGACTGAGCTCTTCATTCCAGACGAGCCTAGTATTGACCTGTTCACCTGCTGTCATGTGAACAGTAAACAAAACAAATGCAACAGTAGCAAATGCTCACACTGTGTGTGAGTAAAATCTACATTTGCCAAGTTCAAAAGTTGGGTCGTTGTGGCCTAATGAACTTGACTGGAAATTGACTGGTGATCAGAAGGTGTGTTTGCTGTGTGTGGCCACTTGGAGAGATTCATTGCAGAGCACAGGGTTAATCCGTACTTGATTGTAATGCCACTTTTCACGTTTTCACTTTGTATTTGTGAGTGACAGCAGATTGAAGGATAAATACTATTTTCCTTTATTTTGTTCTGGCTGGCTTTCTTGCTTTTAATTGGTTCTCATTACTGTTATGTTCATTTTAATTGCTTGGTAATGAGAACTTTGAATAATGGTAATGAGACGCTCTTAGCTAACTTCACAATAACACAGAATGCTTGTAGCCCTTAACTTTTTCATTATGGGAAAGCTTTATACTATCTTTCTTATTATTAAGAAAATACATTTTTTAATAACAAAACAATATTTGCATTTTTTTTTAGATTTATTTATTGGCTATTGCCTTTATTGATTTTATAGAGATTGGGGAGGGTTGGGAAAGACAGTAGGTTCGACCATGCATAACCATGAGTAGGTGTCTGACGCACCATCAACATACCACGGGCCGGACGGTAAGGAGACATTTTTAGACAAATAAGGGGAAAAACAAAACAACTGACCATGTGTCCATCTTCTGCCTAAAACGAATATATGATGGAACAGTGTATGAAGCACTTCTTACTTTTGATAGACAGTTGAACTCACAGAACTGTAATGAGAAACATTTACTAACTTTAAATCATTTTTCATTTATTAAAAATCATAGTATGAATAAAGATGAATACATTTTGTTTCATTGCTGTAAATTAGATTTTATTTTTTTATGATGATTATTTTTGACACAAAAAAAACATGTGAAAATGGTTTCGGCCACGTAACTGTAATGAGATTTCAGTTGATTTTTATTTTGGTTTTGATTCAGTGTTTTGAAAATATGCTAAACTTTATATTAAACCCATTTATCCACTCATGCCTTGCTATTGCCATCACATAAAATGTAGCTTGTATTTATTTAGATTTGTGAACATTAGTACAGCTTACAGGAGTTCAGCTGTATGCCGGTTGTACATTTTTTTTTATAAAACATGCTTTGGTTTGGTTTGGTTTGGTTTGGTTTGGTTTGTGTTTGAATATATGTGTATAACGAAGCATTACAAATGTGCTGAATTTGTGAAGGAAAAAAGGATTGACTTCTGGTTCTGTTGCTTATGATTTTCACTGTGGATTGCTTTATATCCTCATTCATTCATTCATTCATCTTCTTTCCCACTTATTCCCTTCTGGGGTCTCCAGAGCACTTAGGGAGTTGGGGGTACACCATGGACAGATCGCCAGTCCATATTCAAAATATTTTAAAATTTTTAAAACTATTGAAATGTTACAAAAATCCAAGTGAATAAAATAATGAGGCAATGTTCAAAATTCACTGAAACTAAATGAAACTTGAAATGTGCCCCAACCATTGTGTTCGCTTCAGATTTGTATTCTGTGGGTTATTTATTGTTAAGATTGTGCCTCACAAGCACTGCACCTACTTGGGTAAAAGTGATAACCAGCCACATTTTGCTGTAAACTGAGATGAACTGATACAATCTGGGTGATGGGCAAAGGTCAGAGGTCAGTCTAGGTTTGATTGTTAGCTGAAGGAGATGTTATTTACCTTGTCCAAGAAACTGGAAGTTCTGGTTTAGTTTGGCTAACATTAGCTTACTTTGGTCTTATGTGTCTGTTTTGTTTCAGGCATTCTTTAGTTTAAGCAAGGCCCTGTATCATATAGCACTACAGACCTCCAGGGCTTTCCTCTTTTGTGATTTAGCATTGCTTTGGCTATTGAGTCGTTTCTGCCACAGACCTCACCTCAATATGGAGCAAATATCCAATAAAATGTACACTATATGGTCGAAAGTATCTAACTGTCTGCCTTTAGATGTATATGCACTACCTACCGGAATCCTTAGAATTCAATACAATATCAGCCCACCTTTTGTCACTGTGTTTACGGTTCAATCTTTTTTAATTTGCTTGTTTAGGTGCTTGATTAGTGCCATTGAATAGATGCCATTGCTGTTGTTACCTTTTTGTTTCATATTGTTCTATTTTATGTATTCAAATGTTGATTCATTTGATAATCGTCCATCCTCACTCTGTGTATTTAACTCTGGAATATCTTTACTCTGTAAATCTAGACTCAGTTAAACTATGAATTTATTGAATTCCATTTCGATATAAATAAAAAAAATAATCATTAAAATATGAGGCTATAAGAATAATTGTAGAATTCTAATGTAGGGGCAAATTAAATCTGGATAACGCTTTAATTTATATTTTATGATTCATATCAACTTTTAAATTCAGTCACACTTAATGCACTAAAGTGTAGGTCGAGCCGTAGCCTCTAATGCATTTTATGAATTAAACTTTAACAGCTTGTCAAAAATGTATCCATGTTTTAATATAAAATGTCAGATATCATGAATTTTTCACATTCTGTGTATTTTTGAAAAAAAAATTTCAACAGATACTGTACCACAGCCGCATAACTGTGATGTCATTGGATTGAATTTCATGATTCTAATGGCTAGAACTACTGAAATACCATGCTGTCTGCTTTGACAAAAATGCTGGAATATCAGGTGACATCCCCCTTCTAAGGTTCATCTTCAGTACAGTGTCCACTCATTGTTGTGCTGTCCTGGATGTCTCGGGTCTTTTCCTGGATGAACTATGGATTTACATTGCAAAATTATACCCAGGGAGATTTGTGGGAAATCCGAGCCTCACTAAAAGGTGTCCTCGCTCTGAACCAGGCACAGAGGAAAACCCAGTCTTCTAGATTTAATTCCTGTGTCCTCAAGGAAGCCTTTGGTTTGTGTGGGAAACAAAGTAGCCTACCATGTTAACATTCTTCTGAAAAGCACAAAGGGCTTGCTGATATATGTATGAACAAGAATTTAAAGGATGCCTCTCCATAGAACATACCAACCCTCCGTCCTAGATCCCTTGTGAGCTCTGTCCAATGATTCTGGTCTACAACAAAATCTTAATGGTTCTCTGTGCGAGGCAGAAGGGTTCCTTCATTGCCACTCAGTAAAGCTGGCTATAACACAGAGATGCTCTTTCATCAGTCCACTCTTTGTAATCTGTTAGAACCAGTATAATCTCTTCACTCTGCTGCAATCTAATCTCCTTGACACTGTTTGTGTAAAGAATAAGCACTTAATCTGCTTCATCATCATTTTAGTGGTCTACTTCCTATAACTTGGAAGTGTCCCCTTTTTAAATTGTAGTGTTCCATTTTTATCACTATTATCAGTTTATAGAGTGATTTGACTTGATTAAAATGGCTAAATTACATTTAAATACAATTCTTAAATTATATATACTTACTATACCTAAAGCATACGTGTATACCCACTTGTATCCAGGAGAGATTGACAGGAATTTAAATGAAAACCCATCTCAGTTAACAGTTTTTTGCTTTATTCTTTTCATATTTTCCTTGTTTTATTTTTATATATTAATCCATGTTAAGTGTTCACATGAGTATGCTAAACTTGACCAATCAAAATGCAGCGCATGACTCCTTCTGAAGAACAAGTCGCATGCTTACTCTAACCTATCATTCTGAGGAAGGCATGGAGATGCCAAGATTAAATGACATTTTTTGTCTGTTTTCTGATTTTAAAATTTAACATCCATTGAACATTAGAAATATGAAATATAGAAATAATTATCTACATTTAAATACAGTTTCGAAATACAGTTGATCCTGCTATCTGTTTTACAAATGTATTAATTGTTTCACTGCATTTCTAAAACTACATTTGTCTTCATTGTAAATTATAGTTTTGTTTCATTTTATTTATTTATTTTGTCGTAGGCTCTGTCTTTTACATGGCATGCCATTAATCTATATGCTAAATTATTGATTAACAAAGCTTCATAGATTATTTTTTTAATTTAAACAAGGTTTGTTTGACCACTGTCAAGCTTCAAGTTCTATTTTTTGTACTTGTGTAACTATGTTATATGCCAATTGAATCTTCACTCCTCCTTAATGTGTTACACAGTGGTCGATTCATTACCAGAGGCGCAGTGTTAATAGTATAGTGCTTCATTAGGGCCAGTGAAAACATCCCTTCTCGTATTAAATCTTTAAGCAAGTTCATCTATACATGATCTCTCCCAGTGTGTTTCCATGAAAACTCCTTATGGATTTTGGAGGAACATCAAAGGGCCCAGTTTCTCCATCTAAAGAAGGATGTTTCATTACTATTGTGCTTAATGGGGTGCTCACTCCTGCAGTGCTGCTCTGAAAGAGTTACACTGAGGTCTTACTAGTGCACTCTACAACCAGAAACCAGCCCCTCTATCTTTTTCATCTGATGCTAGAAGCAAGCAGAGAGGCAAATGAAGTCGATATAGCCTCGATCTTTTGGTTCCTGGCGTCTGGCTTGCTCTCTTTGCTGTCTGCCTTTTTCATGCTGTGGTATTATGTTGTGCTGGACTCCCTATAGTTCTTCTTTACATCACTGCTTATCTTTTAAATGAAAACTGCCATCTTTCTCTCAAACTAACATACTGCCAAACCTCTTTGTCTTTCTCTCTCCTACTCTCTCTTTCTCTTTTATACATTTTATCAACCCCTTTCTCTTTTACTTTCTAAAAACATGAAAATTTGTAATTTATTAAAAAAGTCCATGTTTAACTTTTTCTTTATAACAATATTAGCATTTTGTGTCACATCACCGATTCAATGTTTAAACCATATTTGGAAAATAAATGTCAACATGTTAAACTAAAAATGTCACATTCTAGTTTGATATGTATTAATCATGTACTATCATCCAGCCTCTAGGGGGCAGCAGTAAAGTTTATACCCAAAGTACAATGTGTATCACAGTTTTTTTACAAAAGTATGTTTAACCATCTACTGAAAGAATTATGGGGGGGGGGGGGATTAGATGTAATTTAAAAAGTTTTGAGGGCACAAAGCTAAGAACACTAAGGTCTAATTTGATTTGTGTTAGAGGATTTAATATCATCCATCCACTAGGGGGCAGTGCTAATGATTGCACATCTTTTATTCTCCTTACTTAAGTGATGTAAACATTTCTCATTTAGGGAAATTGTCTACCAGTAAATATTAAATAAATCAGAACAACAACTTAAAGGATTTTAGAAGTATTCTCCTGCTTTTGACAGCTCCTGGGTGATTGCTACACCTCTAATATTTTTAATGACCTTTAAAAGATTATCTTTTTTACTTAAAGAGGGTTGGAATAAGTTCCAGGTGACACCAGTGATCAAATGGACAGTACTGTAATTGTTTATTTTAAAGCTGATTTGCTGCTCCAAAAATGAGCAAACAAACGCATGATTGGTATGTATTACTTGTGTTTGCAGAGCAACAGTCCTACAACATTTGACTACAGCCAAAAACAGACCTCGACAAAGGATTAATGACTAACATAAAGCTAAGTCATGTGAGGTTTTGTCATGGTTGAATCAAAAACTCTGCATGACTGGAGTCCACAACCCCTGCCGTATAGAAACGCCCTCTACAATAAAGGCAAATAAAGACATAAAACCTTTACAAATAAAGACATATTTAGACATTTGCTAAACCTATAAATTCAAATAACAATAATTCCACCTAATTGCTTTTCTTTGAAAAGAGGATAGTGCAGGTCTTTCATTGCCCTCAGCAAAGGCTTTTAATGCATTCCAGGGGTCTAATTCCTCAGCATGAGGGGGCTTTAGAGAAGAATTGGCATGTTACGTAAGACTGAGTCTGGTGCTCAGGGCAGAGAAGAAAGGGCCCGTGAGATTGAGGTCTGCGCTGGCTGTGAGCTTTACATCGGGTGAGTGGTAAAGTAAGGCTGACGCTCTTTAAGCTGATTAAGGGTTAGTTAGGTCAGTGTCCTGGTTCGAACCAGACGGGAGGTGGAGGCAGGGCTGACATCAGCTGTTCCCCTAGGCACGAAATAAGCACAGCCTCGTCCCACCAGACCACAAGTCTCTAGGGCTAGAGAGATGTGACCCAAATGGAGCACTGACGCCAAACACATAATGAGCTTTAAAGGCTATGTGAACGACGAAAAGTGAATAATGGCTAGTGCGCGTGTGTGTAAGCTTTTAATATCAAGTTAAGATGCATTAAGAAGCGGAGGAGGTGCAAAGACGTAGCGGCAGAAATCCCCATTCATATATTTTGTAAGAGCCTTTCTTGCTAAGAAAACATTACAGTTTTATAGATCATGAAGTCCCTAGTATTTTAAATCTCAGGAGTGCAGGGACACGCCGGTGAGTCAATAACATGTGATTATTTTAAAAAATTAAAGAAAGAAGGACTTATATAGCTCCTTGCTGTTAAAGTCTTTTGTAAATAAATGCGTAATTACGATAATGTGAAATGAGCACAGAAGAGGCTGGTTGAACAAAGATTCAGGTGCATAATTAGTAAAAATTTCATGTAAGAGATGTACCCCCTGTTTCTTTTGTTTTAATTGCCATTATTTTATAATTTCATGTTTTCACATTTTCAAGTGTCAAAACATTTCACTACCATTATTACTGTTTTTGTTTTTTTCTTTTTTTCTTTTTAAATCTGCTTATTGTTTGTTTTGGTTCAGATTATAAAATTAGTTTGTAAAAAAAAAATCTATTCTCTATATATGTTCTATATACTATAAATATATTCTTACATACACCAAAAAGTTTTCATTCTAAATGTCTTCTTAGGTCACCAATAAAACACCCAGTTGTTCCCTGACTTCCCTGACTCTGAAGAGTTAAAGTTTGTCATATGGGCAGACTTCAGCAAAATTAATGAATATAATTTTTGTTTGTTATAAATACACAATTTTCTAACAATACGAAGTGCTGCAGTTATTTTGTAACTAAATCATTACCCCTTCGAATTATAATTGAATCAAAACAGATATGGAAAGATACTCATCTGTAATTTGCCACAGCTGCAAAGCATAAAAAATAACATCAAAATATTATTTCCTCTGAATGCTCAAACATTTATATTCCACAATTGCTCTGAGTTGTATTATATATTTGAAATATGGGACCTATGGACTAAATCGACATTTATCTCATGGTTGAGAGAGGGTTGAGGGGGGAGGCTATTTCATTTCCCCCGGGTGCTGGACAAATATTCAGCAGTACAAGCTCAATATAACCCTCTCACTGTATACTGTAATACACTTAAAGCAGACATATGCTCCGATCCCTTGGGGTCTTACAGTGTTTGAACCCTGAGTGAGTAAACTAACAATGAAAATGTTCATCTCTTAGCACCATATGCTACAAAAACCCATGCAAAGATTTGTTAGTCAAGCAGAAATATTTATTAATTATTTTTCACGTCCGAACCAATTTTCTTGTTCCTTTGTACATTGTCAACATTGTTGAGTTGTTGTTCAATAACCGCCATTAACAAATGTTATCATACAGTTGCAGGACCCTTTGAGATGAGTGTGTAAACTCAGAGGCTGTGAAAAGAACCTGTCTTTATTGTTTATATTGATGAGATCGTTTTCCTTTTTGGATGCCTGTGGACAACCTGATAGCATATCAGATGCTGGTTTAAACCCCAACCATATAGTCACTTCAAAAAAGCACATCCTGTTATATTCCCAATGCTTTACGATTTTCAGAACGATTTACATCGTGCTTGCAGCTTAGCTAACATAAGGAACTACTCGATTAGCAAAGAGTTCAATCTGCGTATGATAGCTGTCATCAGATGTTCTCTGTGTCTGCATATCACATAATGAGATGACATCTTACGCAGTCCATCAAAGATCAGTGGCAGGATATGCATTTTCATCCTCAGAACAAGTCCTGGTCATTCATCTGACCTGATGTTGAAATGTCAGTGATGGCGACTGGATTGTTACTGTGTTCTGCAGCTCGAGATAACCCTTACCTTGTCTATATGTTGTCTTTACTGCTGGACAGCTCCATCCATACAAAGGCTTATGTATAAAATGATGTTCAGCTTCTAAATGTTTGTTGAACAGCTTTTTAAAGAAAGATTGTTGCTTTACTGATTATAAATATTTGTCAAATCTTGAAGTCACACTCCCATCCATCCATCCATTAATTTTATAACCCACTTATTCCTAGTTGGGGTAATGTTAGGAGAATAACTAAGAAGTACCCAATCTCAGTGAGTATTAAGGTTTTGTTTAACTAAGAAGATCTCCAGAATCGCCGTCACCTGGCTTTATGGAAAAAACAAACGGAATCCAAACTCGAATAAGTAAAATAAGGCAAGCAAATAGAGAAGTCAGGCAAAACTATAGCTAGGAAAACAAGCACCAATGTGAACTAATACACCAATAAGGAAAGAAGAAAGGAGACAGAAATAGAGTAACTAATGAGGAAATGAGGACCAGATGAGAGGAGAAGATAGAGAACAGGTGTGACCGATAACAATTTAACTATCAAGGCACATAATGTTGATTTAAAAAAAAAACTGAAAATAAAATAAAAAATAGCCATAGATAAAGTCTGTCACCCATCTATGCTGATGCATGCAGCATCTTTAACTGCTCTCTAGTAACCAGTCTGTACCCTAGCAACCAAATGTTCTGGACCCTATTTAACCTTTGGTTAATGACAAAGACATGGGAGTTTTTTTATTAAACTTGTGACAAAGGAAACATTATTTTATGGCACTGACCCCTCCATAACAATGTGACTGTTTATCATAGCAACCAATTTGGCATATCACTATCTCAGCTAAGGAAAATGGGGGTTTCTTTATGTTACTCAAATTAGCATGGGTACCTTTGTATGGTATCAGTGGCTCCTTCCAAGCAACCAAACATTCCACCCTGGCAAACATTCAATCGTGCTTATAAAAAAACTTTTAAATAATGTTAAAAAATTGTAAATAAATGCTTTATATTTAATGTATCAATAAATAATATAAACATTCATATAGGACAATGTATTTGAATTTAAAATGATTGTATGGTACTTATGTATGCTACAATAGATACTTTTCATTTGAACACTTAATGTTTTTTTTTAACTATTTGTTTAAATGTTTCTTCAAATATGTATTAGTTGTTAAACTCTATACTCTATATCATTAGTGACCAGGGGGTTTTTCTACTTTAAGATTTCCCAAATCTCAACCTTTAATTTTAAAACTAAAACAATGTGTGCAGTAGTTCTAAAAAATGTAAAAACATTTATTTGTGTAGAAGGTTTATATGTTTCAGCTTGATTTCAATTGCGGCTCTCATTCTTCAGTAGCCAGGGTCAAATAGCATGAAATATCGGGCAAGCTGTGATGTCTGTCTGTGTATGCTCTTTATAAGGGCCATAGTCGAGTCTCAAAAATCAATGCTACATTTACATTCTGATGTCAGTCACGTTGTCCTCCGGGTTCAAATGCAAGTTCTCTCCCCCTTATCTTATTGGGTCTAATTTAAAAGGGGCCCCTATAGAAATATTTCACTGTTGGCCTGTCATCTGGGTGAAACCTGCAAATGAATTCCCTAAGGAAATGCCTCACATTAATAAAATTTTTTGTCAGATTCAGAAAACTTTGTTGTCTGTGCGTACTTTGTACAATTTAATTATCAACCTTAGACATGAAGAATGCATGTGTTTGGCTACATCTCTTTACACGGAAGCAGAAAGGTTTAAATGAGGACAGGGTGAGCCATGGATTATATTCCTGCTAAGCATAGGGTTGTGTGGGAGAGACATACGAAAAAGCTGAGGGTGACATGTAGAGTGTAAATGAAAGAAAAGTGATTTTGGAAGCAGCTGAAGTAACTTCTCTCGGATGAGAATTTTCCCTCAAATGATTTTCAACTTTTAAATGTTAAAAGTTATTGGTTACAAAGGGTCACAACAACCAAAGTTGTTGACATATTGGCTGTCATTTGGATTAAAAGGATTTTTCATTATTTAATTGACTGTAAATCTGGTCACAGTGCAACCCGAGATTTACACACGGTTAACTGGATTTACTTTAGTATAGAAATTGGTTCATCTTTACAGAAACAGGCTTATTTAATAACACAATTTTATGTTGATTGTTTATGGTCATACATTTTTAAACATAATTAATTATAAACATTACCATATTTTTTAAGCAATCAAGAAACCATTTTTCACCCCATTGCTGCATATCTACCTTTAGCCTTCTCAACTCTACAACAGATGGCAAATATGTAAGCAATAATAGACCTTTTGCAGTTTGTTGAGGGAGGGATGACACAGCAGAATCAGAATTCTCCATTTCTTTTAAGTTCTACTGCTCTTGCATTTAGTCAGCATCAAATTTTTTCTAGTATTTTATAGATTTCCAGATTTCTCCAGGATGTTTTGCCTTCATTAACTAAATAATCCAATACACTCCTAATACCTCTTTACCAAAAAACAGCCTAAGCCAAATAAAACTTTTTGTTTAACCCAATAAAGCTGTTATTCTTGTGGTTTGTGTCAGTATTGATTTGCATTATTGACCATTCGCCTTCATTGTTTTGTTTGATTAGAAGGATTACTGTGGAGAAACATGGTCTTGTCAATCATAACAGCTGAGCAGGCATATAATCCGCTGAGGCATACCATGTTCAGAGAGGGAGAAATATTACATTTTTCTCATACAGAATTGAAAATATCTGGGGATTTCCTTTGATGTAGAATCCTGTAGGTGAGTGTGTTTGGAAACTGATGGATGCGTCAATGGCAATAGAGTTGTAGCTGGTGAGATGAGGCAAGAAAAAAGAAAGTGACGTCGGCAATCTTTCTTCAAAGCTGTACGCCATTCAGACTCTGATTCTTATTGTTGCCTTGTTCTGAAGGTAGTCTCCTTTTTTAGGCCACCAATGATCATTTCTTGTCATTTGGTAGCAACTGACTGACAGCAGTCTGTTCTATTGACTCTGTTTGCCCTTGAAAACCCAAACCCAGAAACCCAATAAGTTAAATCTACCAGAATTTTGGAAAAAGTATATCTAAATTCACTATAGCTAATGCTCTTATGGTATTGTATACTTAACTGTACTTTACAGTAACCCATGAGGAGCAGTCAGAGATAATACAAAGAAATTATCAGACGAAGGTGGAGGTCATTTCCTTCTCAGCTGTCACAGATGATCCCCGTTCGCTTTCACCCTCCCCCAGAAGCCTTTTTCCTGAATCTAGGTCTCCCATTGTTGGCCTGCCGTGTCCAGACATCAATCGGCTCTCAGGGACAGATGAGAGAAGGTCAGGGGTGCAGGTCAACCCTCCTCATGCGCACAACATAAATCCACCTTCGTCTATCAATTGGCCACTCCATCTGGGTGTAAATAATCAGGCTATTGTTCGACCAAATCAAGCCCTGTGGCTGAGTGATAAGCTAAATGTGGTGGTTACAGCTTCTTATTGCTATTTTTTTTTAAAAAAGTGCCAGTATTCTCCCTAAATGAATATAATGTTATTTATACAGTGAACCTTCCGAGGTTCAGTTCCACACACTTTTATAGTGTTTCAACTGGTTTTTCATTCGTAATGTTCACTTTCTAATTCTTGACCTGGAAAGAAGGAACATGTTCGATTTTCAATGGATGGAAGAAATAGAGAAACCAAACCCTTCATTTTAGTATATTATTATTATTGGCTTTGTCATAACAGAATTCAAAACAATCTATCCAGTAAATAATTTATTATGTCTAGCATTCTATTTTTCTTTTTCCTCAGGTTGACATTTTCTGTTTTCTTCTACCAATATCCCATTTAAGCAGATTGTAGGCTTGTAATCGAAGAGAAAAAAGCTTCTGTTCATGTCTTTTGCACATTGACAACAATACAAATGTACCACCAACAGCGTAATTCATCAACATTTCCCTAATCACTGAAAGGTTCGTCACAAGGGACTCTGTGAAACGCCATTCACATAAATGGTTGTAATACGTGGCATAAAAATACCATATACAACACAATCACAAAGGAACACAAAATAATCTAATAACCCCAATTTAACCCCTATATTATCTTTCAGAAAGTCATTTTAAATCATGTATTTATTTATTTATTATTATTATTTATTTTATTTTTTATTTTTATTTTTTCAAATTTGTGAAGGAGAGTCTACCTATTGTTGCTCTAGGGATTCCGCTTGCTCATCATCACCAATGACAAAAAATTCCAAAATGTTTTCACAAACTCATCATTAACATTAACTCCGTCAATGAAATATTTGAACTCAATTCTGAAATCATTTGGTTGCTCTCTGAATAGAGTTCATTTTACTCTGATTATGTTCCTGTTCTTACCCACTCCAATCAAAAAGACTAAACTCACTAAACATTGCACACGCTATCTAGTGAATTTATACAAAGTATATTTGTTTGATTTTCCCCAATGTGACATTGCTATTCTCTATCATGGGTGATTTAAATACCAGAGACTCAGAATTGATCTGAAATGAGAAAACAAAGAGAAAGAGCGATGAAAGGCAGCTTTGTGCCTCACTCAATCACCAAAAAGATGCCTCGATCTCCACAGGCTCATATATGAATAGTGAAAACGAAGAATGAACAACCAAGGCAACGGTGACGCAGTAGGTAGCATTATGAGGAGAAGTTCTCACTGTGCTTGTGTGAGTTTCCTCTGGGTACCCCAGTTTCCCCACAAGCCCCAAAACATGTGAAAGGTTAATTGAGTACTATAACTTCCACTTAGAAGTGAAGGTGTGTTTTGACCTGTGATAGACTTTCAATGGATTTTCGAATGAAAGAACAATCAAGAATACCTGGGTTCAGCCTCTGGATGTTTAATGCCACTGTAGATGTTTAAATGTCCACAACTGCATCAGCAAATGATGACATAATCCATGCAGCAGGTAAAAAAAATATATATAATCAAATGACTCTTAAAAAAAAATAAGAGAATGAATGTGAACTGATCCTTTTTCATGGAAACTTGAATGTGCCTCCAATGTGCTGAAAACTACAAATGAAATCCCACGTTGCCATGCTGCTGAAACTTGGGAGACCTGCTGCAGTTACAAATGAAATCATGTATGATCTTATATAATTCGCATTGAAAGGGATGTTTGACCTTTCCTTTGATGCACAGATGTCTTGGAGTGTGCATGGCTGCTTAGGTTTATAACTGTAATAAGATTTATCCAAGGCGTCGGTTGCAGACTTTGAACTTTTTTTGTAGCAATCCTGAATGCAATGCTTTCTAATTCATGTTACTCTGTTAATTCTATCAGCCGAGCATAAAAAGGATGTCAGATGCTGGCACTCACTTGAATTAATTGTAGTTTTGTCTCGATTTTGGATATTATTTACTTCTCTTTCCAATATCCTTTTCACTGCCCCGATGTACATCACCTGCTCCTGAGCTTCCCTACATTCTAGATGGGTTACTTGTACATCTGGCTAATATCACAGTCAGATGCCACATCTGCATAGCTGTCATGTGTGACAGCTGATTCAAACCATCTGAGTGCACAATTTCTCTTGATGGGAAGAAGGGAACAGGTTTAGGAATGGGCCATGGGGATAAAGCCAATAGCAGATGAGGAAGAGCCTCTGCTGGCTGTTCTTTCTGATGAATGCCTCAGATTATTAAATTAATGTGCAATGGTCCTTAGCTATTTCCCTTTAAGATTAATCACTATCAGAGCTCATTCAAAAAAAAAAAAAAAAAACGTGTCATCAGCATAAAAAAAGTGATCATTTCATTCAGTTCACTATGAGACATTTTGATTTAGCAATTTGGTGGTGTGTTTTAAGGTAAGATTTCCAGTAAAAGATTGTGCAGTAAAATGTCACAAATGGGTTTTTTAACATATAGATGCTATTTTGAATAAGAATTTTTTTGTTATTAAAAGCTTTGATGCAATTTTTTGCCATATTCGGACAACAAAATGCCTAATCTGTTGTTTAGGCCAAAATGTTGTATTTGTGCATTTATTCCACAGTCATATAAGCTTTTCCTTACTATCACAAAACAGTTGTCGTGGTTGCGGAAAGGGTTCCGAGACCTTGCCGTCATTTCGCAGCCTTCCCCATCTCTCTTTCACAATTAACTTCCTATCTGAAAAATCTATGAAAAAAAATATATAATAATAATATATATATGTGTGTGTGTTTACATCTTCAAGTCATTTTACCTTGCCTTAACTCATCTGAGTTCATTATGAATGCACCGCCACTTTCATATACGTTGGTCTAAATTAACTTTCAGGTCAATATCTCTAAAGATGTCTGCTTCACTGCTTTTTTCAGCTTTTTCAAACATTCTTTTGTTAACACTTGGTGAACTCAGTCTCTCAGTGATCTGCACCATCATCTGAATCAGCCCTTGAACAAATACTCTGGAAAATATCTTGCCAAAAATGCCATCCGAAGGCCATTGAATTGTTTCAAAAACTAACTGAGCATGTAATATCCGTTATTTTTAAGGCAAAAGGTTCACACTAGGATATAATATACACATATAGCGATTACCGATGGAAGTAACATCAAAATATTGTACTTTAATAAACTAAAAAAAAACTACTTAAAACTGTATTTAAAAAGATATGTGTGATGTAATTACAACTGATGGATTGTTTTCATTACACAGATTTAATCGTCCAGGCCATCATCTTTTGTGGAAAATATTTGACACAGTGTTATCAGTCAGTCAGGTGTTTAAAATATACAGATAAAATCCGTTTTTAAAAGAATTAGAACCCAGATCTCTCTTGAGTCGTTCATTGACATACAGATGTCAAGCATGTCACTCTGACATGAAATGAATAAATTAGCATGCTCACAAACAAAGAACATAATAGAAGTTATGTGGGCTTCCAACTTAAGTGACCTGATTACATCACAAGCAGCTATTTGCACATTCATTTGAAAGCTTTAAAAACAATGAACTCAAATTGTTAATCACTGTAAAGCTAAATATCTTTCAGTACCATCCCTGAATATTCTGAAATCATTTTCATATTGGTCCCTTGGGAAGCTGTTAAATTATCACTTTTACCATCTTTCTTTTCTTGGAAAGCTCAGGGGTTTACTATTGCGTATAATTGTATAGTAACGTGCATTATACAATGGCAGCTATACAAAAAAGAGTGTGGAGATTTCAAATCAATGGTTAGAAAATGTTTTGGCATAGTTGCATCCTCAGCGGTTAAGAGTGTGCTTTACGTGCAAGAGTATACAGGTTTACCATGCAACAGATGCTGGTTGTTTATTCCCACTGGTCAGAGAGCAGATGACACTGTAGGCCATCTCACCACACCAGGTCCCCCATGGTGGACTGAGGTATTTTGGGATCTGACATGCATGCATCAACATATGTACAAAGTATGCTTTTGATGTCATCTTCTGCTATTTTACAAAAAGTGTGGAAACAGCAAATCTTTTTATGCTTATGTTGAATATGAATACGTGCAGTCCACTCGCAGACTGAGAGTATGTATCTACCCTAAACTGCTAATTGTGATTGCAAATAATTTCCTAGAGTCAATTCATTTTGAAGACAACCCAGACTTAACTTGGGTTTGTTTGACAGTCCCAAATGATTCAGTCCTTTTGATTCATAAGAGGGCTCAGTGGATGGCGTAATGTTGGATTCGGTGAGGCAATGTATCCTCCAGCTTCAATTTTTGGTTGGCCAGAGTAATGCAGGCAGATTTTCCTCCATTAATCCAATTATGACTAACTACATCTGTAAATCTGAATTTCTGAGCGCAAACACACGTCTTCTTAGTGATTGAAAAAAAGTTTGTTGGAACTCTCATTTTTAATATTCCCACACCTTATAATGTCACATAAATCATTTTATGTCAGTGAGAAAATATATAACAAAAGTGCAAAAAATGAGTTTTTCTAATAGTGTTCTGTGTCTAGTTATTGCCTTAAAAAAAGTAAACTCTGAGTTATTGAAACAGATTCCATAAATTCATCCGACTTAACATAAATTCATCCCAATTAACATTCTGTCAAAACGTCGATGTATCATTATTTTAAGTTTAGGGTTTGTATTACCTAGGGCTGTTGCGATACACTCTGCTCACGATGCCCACGATACGATATGCGTCACAACATTTCACAAAAATATTTTTAACCAACTACTGCACCTATTTATATTATAAAATTTGAATAACATGAATAAAAGAGTGCAAAGCTGGGAAGGCTATGGTCCAGTTTCATTTGTGTTGCATTTACTATCATTCATTCCCCTAGGTTGCAGCACCAATTGCGGCATCAAATCCTGTCTTGTACTCTAAGTGATGGAGCTGTTTTTCATTTAAAATGTGAGTAAAGGATAATCGTCTACAAGTAAATATTAAATAAAATAAAGAGACAACTTAAAGAAGTTAACTAAAGGCACCATCACTCCCAGAAGCAAATGAACTTCAGCTCCTAGACGATATCCCTCAGTAGCTCCACGAAACGTATTTGTGACAACTTTATATTGTGCCACGATATAATGTCACACCCCTAGTTTCAACATTTAAATCCACATGGAATCTATATGTTTGATTCGTAGCTCTATTATAATATCTTACTAGTGTTTTAGCAGCACAAATACGTTCAATGTTGCAAAAATACGCTTAAATCTGATTCTGATGGAAGAACATAAGACTTCTTCCCCTAAAACACTTATAGATTCTTGTAACATCATGTGAAGATGCTGTACTGAGAGGAAACTGAGATTTTCCTCATGTTTACTATCATTAAAATCTCTATGAATCAAAGCCTTAACAATCACAACCAATCGTCACAGATTTTTATCATCACTGAATGATCTCTGGACGAATCAATGGAGTGTCGTTGAGAAACAAGGTTAAAATCAGTCTATAATAAGACACTGAATGTGCTTTTAGAGCTTTCAAGGATTTTAACCTGTTGTTTGGAACCACCAAACCATAAAATGAGCATTTCGAAACCCATAATAAAGACACATAAGGTGTTTTGTTTAACCCTAAACCTAAGACCACAAAGGAATATTTAAAGTTTGCACATAATATGTTAAAATCGGAAACTATAAGCAGATATTGGCGGTCTTGTTTCCACCAATTGAGAATCTGGGCAAGACTAAATCACATTTTCTTTTTCACCTGTTCACACAATGTTGGATTTCAAAACTGTATAAATGTTAGCTCGGTCTGAGGTGTGAAGGCTAGTCTCAATACTTCCAAAGGTTTGTTGGCTTGAATTTTTGCTCAGATCATCCCATTGTGTACATCTCACAAAGCTTCACGCCTTTGTTTTTTTTTGTTTTTTTTTTTTTATTGTCAAATCACAGAGGACACTTAAAAATTCTTAGCGCATGAGTACATCTCTTTAGCACTTGATGTCAGGCCTCAGCAGACCCCAGTGTCATCTCGTACCACCGCTGGAGCTCCATTCGTCTTCATCAGGGAGGATAAGTGACATTGCAGTACCTTGAATAATTGACGATGTGCTCTAATGATTGGCTGCTCAGTCAACAAAGCCGAGAGTGCACTGGGTCAATGAGAGCGGTGGTGTCAGTTATCATCCTCTGAGGTGATGTCATTGCACCAGACCCAATCCCTGAAGTTCTCAACAGAGAAGAGGTCAAAGCTGATGACTCTGCTTTTTAAGTCGAAATATTTTTTTGAAAAAACTTCTATAAAGAAACACCATTAATTTTTTTCCTTTCCAATAGAGAAAGTGTATTTTCAAAGCAAACAGGGATCACTGCTTATGTGACACATGCCTTCTGGTGCCTTCCGTGCTTTGTGTGGGCCAGTCAAGTTCAATCACTTTGCTCGTTTGTAGGTATTTCTTTACAAGAAGTAAAGTGTGTTTTGATTAATTTTCATCCTAGAACACTAGATTTCGACCAAGTTTTCCCAGCGTCAAATGAGCCCACAGCATCATACTCCCACCACCATGTTTTACAGTGGGAAGTTGAACCATATACTGCAGGTTAAATCCTTCTCCCTTCATTTTACTCAAACATAGGTAACATCTCTATGGCCATAAAGCTCTAGTTGTGTGCCATATCCATCACTTTTTCCCAGCTTGTCCTTAGAACACTTTATTTTGATTAGGAAATGTCTCTTTTTTTCAGAAAAGAGTCTTTCTTGGACGGCAGGGCCCTAATGGCTTTGTTTGTTAACGCTTGACATTAAGTCATTCACTAATGTCTTTGGGGCTTTTCTCACTCATTTTCATTAAATAGTTTTTGAAATTATTTGCTTCCTGACTCTGCGCCACTCATTCTGCACAGTTTTGGTCTCTTTAAAGTTCTTGATGATGCTTCTCGCAATTGATACCCCTTTGATAGACCAGTGTATCTTTCTCTGTCTTTACGAACTTTCAATATTCCTAAATCCAAACTAGTCTCTTTTGTCTTTGCCATGATGATAGTGTATTTTATTATACTAGTTGTTTTGCTAGGTACTTAATCCTCAGCTTAAAGTGCCATTTAAAGGCTAGGTTCACATGTCCCTCGTCAAAAGGGATTTAAAATTACTTAAGGGGGTTATAATATAAAAAATTAGCAGTTATTGTATTCATTTCTTCCAGCAGATACCAATCGGATAATATCAAAGAAAGATACTAATATTAAAACAGTCCCTTGCTTTGTAGAATACCGCGTGGGAAATATAAGGGTCTAATAGTTTTGTCTTCAACTCTAGCCCCTTTGCAAAACAGAGCAGATTAGATGTTCATTTAGTTTAGAATGTAGTTCACAGTAAGCTTCTTCTTTAAAACTGCACAAATTGATTAATGGCAAACTTGAACCTGATAACAAGTTCATGAGGTGACCTTCTGAGAGTTCCCAAATGTTTAAGAACATTCTCATACCGTGTCCCGCAGCTGCGCTGTGTTTGTGAATAATACTGCAAAGCAGATTAGCATGCTTTTCTCAAATTTAGACACAAAATGACATTTGTCCTCAGTGAGATGAGTGGTGTGCTTGTTTTTTGACCACAATATCTGTGTCGTGCACTGGGGCACATAAGCAAATCTTTCATTCTATAATTTGTCTTTCATTCCCTTTTTCACTCAGGCTAATTCAATCTCACTATCACAAGTAAATCACCTAGGGAACAAGAGGAGGAGATTGTTGTGTTCTAGCATTGAATACTCATGATCAGATAGTTGCATACGGTCAAACTGACCTGGCAAAGAGAACGCAATATTAGTGAATCATGGTTTGAAGCAGGGGGTCGGTGTGGGGGAATAGAAAAACAATAGGGATCTATTTGAAAGACTACAAATGTTAGAAAAGCTTTACTGTTTACAATTATCTCTTTTTTTCATTACATTTAATTTTTAATTTAACAAAAGTTTATAATTAAAAAAAAACGTTTGTCATTTTAAAAAGGAGACTACTAGTCTTTCAGACAGTTGAAGACGTTGAAGACATTCTCATGATTGGAGTAAATCTAATGATTGGAAAGATTAAACAAAGGCTATTTCTGATCATAAACAGATCCTGGACAGGTTATTTTATCCAACATCCATCAAAACATTTTTGTTGTGGTATGTTCTGTTTGCAGAGCGTTTCTCTGTTTGTAAGTTCTGTGGCCAGTGCTCCAAGAAAATGCAGTGCTTTTCATTTTGATGATTACAGCAAAACAAAACTATTTTTCACTGATTGCCCGACTCCGAATAGATTAAAAATCCACAATTGTATGTTGCTAAACATTAAAACACTAATGATGCTTGTTCAGATGCTTGTTTTTTTCCTGTCTCTCTCTCTTTGCATTACCTTTGTTCCTCTACTCACCTCTTTTACAAGCCATTAAATCTAAAGCTGTTATATGCTGAACAGTGTTTGTGGATTTGTTTGCATCCGTAATCAAATAAAGTCTTGTTACGCTTCAGTAGATTAAAAAAAAACATAATTTAACAAACTCATACAGACACTTCATGTTGTTCACTAATATTCCCTTAAGATTTGTGCATTCAGTTTTTGCTGAGCCTGCAACACAATGGTTAGCCCTACACCATCTTTGCATAATATTAATTTTATCTTTTCAACAAAAAAAGATCAACAAAAAAGTGTCACTGAAGTTCCTTTTAATAGTATTAGTCTCTCTAACAGAATTTTCTTTCTATGAAACAAATATTATCACTCTGAGATAATGTGTTGTAGTAGTAAAATCTAGCGAAGACTAATTAAGAACAATATTAATTAGTGCCAGGCACAGGAGGTTACCTTGCTGTGTTGTATCCCGCCATTGGATAGCCATGTTTTAAGTATGAACTTTAAGAAAAATTTTAAAAACATCAAACCTACAAAATATGATTGTTTCCATTTCCAATGTGATAACTTAATGATGTTTTAAATGGGTTTTAAAAAGTTTTGAAGATTTAATATGAAAATTCTTTCATTGTTGTGAACTTCTGCGATGGACTGCTGGCCCCTCCCTGCCTCTCGCCCAATGTGCGCTGGAGATAAGCACAGCAGACCCCCAATGACCCCGAAAGGGAATAAGCGGGTTGAAAAATGAGTGAGTTGTTTAGAACTTGTATTCTACTGGTCTAAACTGTGTATGCTGAAAATGCTAATGCCAGATCTGGAGAATGGTGAAATAGTATCCAACACCCCTTATTATCTCAGGGATTATAGAGAATGAGCCTTTGTTGCAAAAAGCATAATCATTTAGGTAATAGGAAATATTATGCGTTAATTTCTAAATTCATTCTATAATTGGCATGCTCCACCCATTAATCGATTTTGATTTAAAGAAGACTCTCATAGTTGCCAGGATTTAGAATGGGATTTCTAGCTGAAAGCTCCATTCTCTCCCCGCGGCTCTTACATTATAAGCAGCACCTGATGCTGTTTTGTCCCTTGATAAAAATCTGAACTCAGTGACACACACATATATCGTTGTTTCAACAGCTGATTGCCTTCAACTCCCACGATTGTGGTTGCTAGGCATTTGAATTGCTTCCAATCAAAGAATGGAAAATGCTAATGTGAATCTCATCCTTTTTGAAACCACATGAAAATTATGCATTACAGCTTAGATCAGAATTTAATCAGAATTTAGACCAGTCTATAATCTTTTTTTTCTGATTCTTAGTGTGTATGTTCTCTATACATTCATATTCATCAATGATTAATTAGTTTAAACAAAACTATTACAGTTTTTAACATGAGTATGCAGAAATATATGAACTGCTTTTACCTTCTGGATTCAAACCTATTTCAACAAGGGGTTTTCTGCAAAAAAAAATAGAAAAAAAAAGAGTTTTCTTTCCGTTACTATGCTGCCCACAGCTGGGACTAGCTAGAATTCTAACACATAGGCCATGTGTAAGTCTAAATGCAACTGACCTCACATCTTTATGGAATTATACAATAGAATTTAATATGAATTTATAGAATAGGAAAATGTGTTTGAGTTGCCTTATCTTAGCAAGGGAGTGGTTTTGCGAGGGCATATAATCTTGGCAAGGGAACAGAAAAATGTTTTGTGAGGACACAGAAACTTTGGGAGGGAACACAAAAGTATTTTGAGAGGACACACAAATGTTGTTAAGGAATGCAAAAAGTTTTTTTGCAAAGGCACGCAAACTTCACAAGGAAACACAATTAATGCTTTGTGGGGGAACACAAACTTTCGAAAGAAACACAAAGTGTTTTGTGAGAACACACAAACTTTGCATAAGAACACAAATGGTAAAAGAAATGTTAATCATCATTACCTTTTCATCTTAACAGCTGTTTTGCTCGTATGAAATTAATTGTACATTTACCTTGCAAAAATGTTTATTCGTTTCTGGTTAAACTAATAAATCAAACAAAAAAATGTATTCAATTCAAAACATCTTTAATATAATTAGGAAAAATGCATTTTTAATCCCTGTGTATCCTGAGCTCAGAATTTTTATTATTGTTTTGTCATGCAATGTTCATCTTGCCAAGATTTGCATCTAAAGATAACTCATTCTCTCATAGATACAGATGGCAGAATGCAAAGAAATCACGTAAACTGGGCAGGTTTCCCAATCTTTCCAACCAGAAAACAATGAGCTTGTTTTATTGTTCTGGTTTTTACACCCGTATTTGTTCATCGGGTTAATTGCCACTTCAAACCCCAAATCAACTCTTTAATGTTCTGTTTGTTGAGCATTTCGTCTTATCATTCCTCATATTTAGTTTCAGGGACTGATTAATGATTGTCGTAACCTGTTAACTAGTGCAGAGTTTGTGTATGATGCCCATTGCAGTCAGATGCTCTGACTCAGACAGGCAAGGGTTAACCAGCCTGTCCTTTATCTGCTGAGCTGCAGAATGCTGAGCAATGGTGCCTGATGCCATGACAACTAGAGGGCCATTCACAGCTGAGTAGTAGGCGTGTGGAAAGAAAAGAATGGCAAGAGGAGTACTGAAAAGCACAAGAGAGAAGTAGAACACTGATAAAAGAGGCTGATTAAAAACCGTGAACAGTATGAAAAGAGGTGAAGAGAGAGATGGAAGCAATGAGATTGAAGAAGGTGGAATGGGGGCAGGGCTTTGCAGACGCCGGCTGCTTGTTACCGAGTGTCACTGGAGTATTGCATCAGTCCAGTTGGGATGCTCACATTGCAGGATGACATCACACGGGCGCAGACTGCCTGCCATCCAGAAATGGAGACAGGGGGGGAGGCTGTCTCTGTCTTTGCTAGGTAATCACCCCTGGTGTGTGCAGCTCCTTTTTGCAGAGTCATTAACACTTCATTATCATTTTAGGGCAATTCTGTAACGTGCGCTAGCATATTGATTCATGAACGTTCTTGCTCCTGATTCCCCCCAGTGCAAGATGTAAAGCTGAGAACAAATCCCAGACAGTATGCCTAATCATTTAACTCGAATCAGAGCATGCATTATCTTAGACACATGACTGTTTCTGCAGGGTATGCCCATTAGTGCTGCCTTGTGAATAAAAGAGACTGATATCTAGTCATGCTTGAAGGTATATCTGATAATAAAGAGCTGCTGTGTCTGTAAACTGCATCCACACTGTAATTAGCTCAGCAAGTTAGTCATATGTGGTCTAAATTTAACCTGGAGCCTGCAGAAGGGGGTGGTAAATAATTGATGAAATTGTGCTATTATTTACCCAGCCGCGTTCTTCCAAAACTTAAATTATTCCTGAACCAATGAACATAAGTAAAACGTATATGTAACTTAGAGTAGCTCTGGCTTTAAAAGGGTTCATGGCTTATTGCAGGCTGGAAGACAATGACTGAGAGAAAAGCCTGATTTTCATGAGCTCAGCAGAAAAAGCTAAAAAGGTGATCGCTCTCAGTGTGTGTAATTTTAGAGTGGATTGAAATTAATTTTCCCCTCCATGATATCAGCTGGGGAACAATGATATTGCTTCTTTCTGCTTTCATCTGCTTTATGAATAATGTATCATGCACACCAGTGGTCACATAACAGCTCTGGGTTTTGTCAGATTTTCCAGTGTTGCCCTTATGCCTGTGTTAAATGCGGAACGATGAAGCCACCTATTTGCATATGAATGATATTTTAGAGCTGTTTGAAGGAGACAAAGGAGATAATTTTGGTAAATATTAGAAGATATTGTGTCACCCTGCAAAGAAACTGCTTGATAAAGATGTTCTTCTTTTAAAATCTGCCTTTTACTTTTGCTAGCTTTTAAAACTGGGTTTGGCATCATTTAGCTGGGTCTTGTAGTCAGGCAGATCAGGCAGTTTATCTGTTTCAGCTAGTCATGTCTGCTTTTGGTTGCACTCAGACTGTTCTTTAGCTAAAAAATGGATATGTGAAATTAGATTGATGCATTAGACACTGCATACAGAGATATTGTAAACAAATCTGTGTTGAAAATTGATAAAGGTAAAAATGAATGTTGCAAAATACTCTTTTGATTAAAAAAGGTCATCTATTTGAGATGCGGCTATCCTCAAGTTTTCATATCAAGTTCTAACTTGTCATTGTATCCATTTAAAACAATCCATGGGTAAATAAACATCAAAATAAACCAATAAATGTGCTTGGAGCAAAATGTCATAAATGCACGTAATAGTCAGCTCCAGTGGTATAGCAGTCAGTGAGCATAAGACGTTGTCATAAATGCGTTGCACAGGCCAATCCGGGTTTGAGTCCAAATTGATCTGCCCCTTTCCTGACCTTAGCCTGACCTTACTAAGACCAATTTTTTTGTGATTTTAAGACTTTTATGGGACTTGGAAGCCATTTGTTTATCTCCTGACCACTAGAGGGTACTGACCTGAAACCATGCGGGCAACCTTAGATCTTGGTTCTTATTATATGCACCAAGTTTCATGTCAATACACAAAAGCGCTGCAGAGGTGGTGCCGTATTACCTTCAGTAGATATGAAAAAGTACTTTTTTGGCTTAAAACTCCATAGACGTTTGTCTTACAGTTCTAAAATCAGTAAAGAGTGAGGAGACTAGACGGTATGGCTCATATTGATCTAGACGCAACTTTCTTTCAAGAAACAAAATGTGTAAAATATGCCATTATTTTTATCATTATCAAACAAAAATCATTACTGGTCATTGCATGGCAGTGGCGGTGATTTTATTAGCCATCTTTGACGCTTTTAAATAGCAGTTAAATCACAGAGCCATTTTTGTTGCATTTCTTGTAGGGAGCATTTTAATAACCAATATTAACATTAATTTAATTAAAATAAACAGCATGGCATCATAGTTGTGTAGAGTAGATCTTTTGTTAAGACTGACATAAAATACCTTGAAAGAGAAACCAGCATATAGTGTGGTTCCACTTGCTAAACTTTGAGGAAGCACAATATATCTGAAAAAATGTTTCCCACATTCAATTCAATCACAACAACAATAGGAACTATTGAGTTGCATGTGTGACCATATAAAAAATACACATCTACTTTGTTAAGACCCGTGTAATAGCTGATTCATATCGTATTGTGGACATAATATCGATGTAGGTATCGTACCGTGAGCAGAGTATACCCCTAGAGCTAACCCAAACTATACCAGTTTCTTAATAATCCTTGCGTCTCCTTATTGTTTTAGTGCACTTGAAAGAGCTGTTTTGATGGTGTATTATTATTATTTAGCTGTTCAGATTTGGTTTTTACTGTAGAGTGGATTGTTTACGCTGACATTCCTTTGAAGGAACACAATTATTAGTGTTCCTATAATTCAGTGTTAAGCATAACTAAATCATAAATTGAGGGACACATTACTTTATAAAGATAGGAATTAAGTATTTTAACACATGTATTACATTTTTTTTCTAAGTAAAAACCACACAACTGCTCATTTAAGGAACAGCTAGCTTAAACCAGACTGGAACCAACTTAAACAAGCTTAAAGCTTATGCATATGCTTGATTTTTATTTTTGGCAAAGATCTTTGAACAGGCAAACCTAATCCCCTGCAGACATGCCATGGAAACACTGGTAACATTTAGCTCACTGTCCAATAAGGAACCAGGCATGAACCAATAAAAACTCACTGCTGGTTGTGCATTAAGGTTTCGAAGGCACACACTTTTCTGACGCGGAATTCCCTGTGGTCTCATGTGCCTTTCTCTTGTATTGCAGAGGTGGCTAGCAATACACTTAGGTTCAAACAATCTGTACATGAGTTAGACATTTAATTTACATGTACATGCAGCATTTATTACTTGATCATTAAGCATTTGGTTTGAGAGATTAATATTTTCCCACAGCTTTTATGGATTACTCTGACTATTCGGTTGCTTGTCATTGTTAAGATCCATCTGCTCCTGCCAAACTACACCATGGATGGTGACAATTAAGCAAGTTTGACACAGTTGACAAGGACAGCCTTTGTCAGGCACGAGCCATCTGGAGGGTCCTCTCTGTCTTTCATTAAGTAGATTAACAATATATATATTATTTTACTCAGGACATTCTTCCTATCGATGGGTAGATTTCATGTGAATTTAAGGATTAGAAGAAAAAACTGACAAGAAGACAGTTTGCATCCAGTAGAGCACCAACAATCATTTAATACTTTGAGAAGAACGGAATAGGACCCTGTTTGTATAAAGCAATAAAATACATATACAGGTTAAATTTATTTAAATTTATTTTACTTCAGTCCTTTCCACACCTCAGTTCCTATGTTTTCATATATACTTTTGTCCCTTTAAAATATAGTTACCGGTTTGAAGGCAAAAGGCAGTAACACTAAATATTAGATTTAATTTTTCTCTGGTTTGTTCTTGTTGTATTTTGTACATTTAAAAAAAATAAACAATCATTTTTTTAGTTTTTTGAAAAATATTACATTTCTTTGATTACCTATTTTTCCCAAACTGCCAAAAGCTTTTGCAGTGTATTTTGTAAAACAAGGCATGTAGTTCAGCAACAGATTTTCTGTTTATAAACATAAACGTCGGTAGTAGATATTAGTAGCATCTATTTAAGATGTTGTAATGATGTTTGCATACTTTTTATTTTGTGTCTGTCCCCAGTAATAACGCATGTATTAGTCTTAACAACAGCTGTATGAAGAACAGGTACTTATACAGTTCTGTCCATAACTTTTTCTCCTCTTAGTAACCGTTCCACCAATAGGAAGTCTACTTCCGTTCTCCCAACAAATTCATTGGATCTTGAGAAACATGTGTCTTCAAGTAATGCACAAACTCTGACTTCAGCAACTAGTTTGCGGAGCTGCGGCTTCTGATTGGCTCCCAAAACGAGCGCGTGCTTTACATCCTCCTCGGTGAATACCAGTGATCCGTTCGAGGCGAAACTATTTCTTACTGAAGGAGGAGTGCAAAAAATGATGTCACCAGCGAATGAAAATACACCATTTTATTTGTCAAAATAATGCGTATTGAAAGTAGCATCAGTGGTTTCTATGGGTTTAATCAGAACATTAATTGAAGAATGTGTAAAACGTAAGCATGAAAAGAGGGACTTGCTCGACGCGAGTCGCTCAGAAACGGGACCCCCCCCGTGCTGAGCACACAGAATGGTCTGCTCCTCACGAAGTGAAAGAACCGGTAGACAAGGCGAGCTGAGACCTACCGTTTCGTCATGGCAGGACGGACTGGATTGTAGAGCTGGCATCTACTATCTGTTCTGTCGGAGTATAGACATATTTTAGCAAATATGCTATTAAAGTAACATAGGATTAAGCCTAGAGCTAGATCAGTAATCGTGACCGTTAATCTGAAGCAGGCATTCAGACAGTTAAAGTTGAGCTCCCAGTACAAGTCTGTAAAGCTTTTTAATGTATCCGTCATTAGTCGGAACACTTGCTTTTAAGTTACTCATTTCGATGAGAGACTAATCGATCATTCGAGGACACTGACCATGTACAACACAGTGTGGAATACGGAGAAAGAAGATGACGACTGGCGGGACGTGACGATGCCTTATTCCACCGAATTAATATTTTACATTGAAATGGACCAGCCGCCAGGTACAGACATGGCATTTGAACTTACAACAAACAGCGTGACACCCCCATAATATACATTTTGTAGTTAGTTTTTCCTTTATTGCTACGCGTTATTTGACCGTTTACCAATTTTACGAAGCACAAAGGAAATGTACAGGATCTGGCAACCCTTTTGAACCATTTTATTCAACATTGTTTATCGTTGAGGAACAATGGTGATGATCAATAGTTAGTTTTCAAAACACCATTTATATTCCACCAAAAAAATACATCGTTTAGCACATTTACATCACAATATACGCCATTCTCTAAAATTGTACCCTAGTCAGACAGATGGTGCTTGCGCCTCTTAATGGTTGAAGTGCATTTTAATGCTGTACAGTGAGTCATCTTTGGCTGTCAGATAACAATCTCTCATTCCTCAAAGTTCATCGAAATATCGTACAATCCCTTTTCTGGTTGTAAATATGTTCCTCAAAAGTGGCTGCTTGAATAATAGCCATATTAAAGTGTCTCTGTCCAAATTGACTGATACAAACGGCATCCATTTATACTTTAATTGTAGAACTTACAAGCAATTATATAGTTTATGTACTTATTTCACTATGATTTATTTTTTCTTCAGTATACAAAGGCACACTATTCAGATTTCACTCAATTTCTTTATGAATTAACTTTAACTACCCTACAAAAAAGTAGGAAGTAGAATCTTTACTTTGTTTAAAGTAGTCTCAGTACTTATGTGTATATCCCTAGAAATGCTGGTTTATGCCTTTAAATGGTGAAAGAAAAATGTTTATAGAGTGTTTATGTTACGGTTCCTTCTATACTCTGTTCGGTTTCTCTCAGAAGATTTCAGCATTGCATGCCATAGCACAAATGGTATCCTTATGCTAAATATTCACATTGTCTAAATTGGTTCGTCATCTTTTGCTACATTTGCTCCCTTTCTATTTTCCTTTTGCCAGTTTTGGTAAACTTTATGTATCTTTTGCATTACAGATTTTCACTTTCCCAGCTTTCTGCCAGTTTTGCTCTCTTTATTCATGTGCAGTGACATTCACATATCGTTTATTATGCACTGACACCGTTTTATTACCTTTAACAATGATGTCATAGACTCAAAGCTGGAATCTATTCAGAAGTCACAGGCAGAGTTGACAATGGGTCGTTAATTCATGCCGTTAATTCCCGCAATAAAGAGACAATTGACACTTTGGGAAGCGTTAACTGTGATTGTAACAGGAAAAAAAAAACGCTTTTGGCAGTTCCAATGATGCTTTCCTTTGATCTCTCTTGTTGAATCCATATTGAACAGTGTATGATTTTCCCAACTAACCTGCCATCTTTATGCAGTTCTAACAGATGATTCCTAGATTCTCTGCTTTGTTCACCGCTGCCCACCATCTCCATCCTAGACCCCTCATTTCCTAGAAAATGAGCTGTGCTATTCTGAACAGATCTGGCAAGTAGGATTCTGAGTTGAATAGCTCATCGATTGCTCTGCCACCGGGATGAATGAGCACAGCACTGTGTGATCAACCCACACATTAATCTTATCTTTCATTCTTTGCAACGGCACACTGGTTTATCTTTTTTTAACCATCCGTTTGTCCCCATCTACTGTAGTGCCAATAGCTCCTCGTTGACTTATCATCGACTGATTCTTCACAAAGCTTGATTTCTGATAGGCTGTGGCCTTGGAGAAGAGGGGTAGATTAGAGAGAGAGAGAGAGAGAGAGCCATTGTGAAGGAAATACAGGTTCTCATGCAGATATTATGGGACTGGATTGAGATGTGAATGGCTCAGAGGTACAGGCTATATGTGTCTGCATCAGCAAACAAGCAGTTTAACGCTTTGTTCCATCGCAGTATCCAGTGTGCACAGGTGCCTGCCACCCCCAGGTGAAAGTTGGCCTCAGTCTCTTAGGGCCAGTGATGTGCGAGTGTAATAAAGGTTGCCAGAGATGTGCGGACAGCAAAAGTGCAGCGACACCAAAAGGAAAGCCTGATTCTGACATCCATTAAGGGGCATTTGTATGACATAAGGGATGGAAATGTCAACGGATCTCTCTTGGTGCATGGTTCTTTCTTTGTTGGGTGCCTTTTCAGCTTGTTCAGTGCTGGCTCGTTTATTCAGTGTCCACTGTGCCGACAAAGTGTTTCTCTTGCTAACATAAAACTGAATTTATTCATCTCTCTATGTTTAAAAAAGACAGCCTTGAGTACTTCAGTCTAGTTCCTTTAAGATAGAAGGACACATGCTTTTATTTATATGCTAAGTATTCCATTATACATGCAAATTTCTTTTATAAATACACACATCTTCCAACATAAAAACCTGGGATTTTCGTTTGCATGTCTCTGAAGTGGTTCATTGTATGTGCCCTGTGTGTTCTCCTCTGTATGTGCTAGTGTCTTTGCCTTGTCTCTTTCCGAGAGGAGCGCTTCCCCCTCCTACATCATTCCCCAGAGTTTTCCGTTCTCTCTTTCTCCATCTCATATGGTTGCGTCCACCTCCCCTTCTGCTTTCTCATTGGCTGCTGCCGACTTCTCCATTGAGAGGGTTTGTTAAGCCAGCAGCATCTGAATTTAGGAGCAGGGATTTTCCCTCTGGCTTTAGTCTGAAAGGCAGAGCGAGCGAGGGAGGGTGTAGAGAAAGAGAGCGAGTGGGAGAGAGAGAGAGTGAGCGAGAGAGAGAGAGAGAGAGGGGGAGAATAAGAGGACTGTGTCACAGACAGCTGAGTGCAGGCTGTACACATGCACCTCAAACAGGATCCCGAGGAGGATGGTAAGGGAAAAACTATTCTTTTCTTCTGATTTTTCATGGTTGTCGCTTCCCGTTTTGTTTGTTGGCTATTGTAACTTTCTGAATAACTGTCAAGGGAGCACAATGACAATTAGTGTTACTTCTATTGTGTGGAAAATGTCTGGAACTTCCAGGGATGGAGGCATGCGCTGTCGTCAGGATTAATTACCATATAATATATTTTAAGTTTGATAAAAGCTGAGTTGAATAGTATGAATTTTGACTACATGTACCTCTTGGTTCCGCATTTCTGACTGACTTTTTGAAATACGCTAGTCGCTAATACTTCATCGCTGCTGGATTGGGACGTGGCAGCCAATGCCTCCTGCTCCTTTCAACGGCACCATCATTACTCTCTGCCACATACTCTTTCTCATGATAATTCACCCTCTAATTTGTACATACAAGCCTGAAACGAAACTGTGTGTGTGTGGGAGGGGGTTCAATTCATGGTTGTGTTCTTTTTCAAAATGCATTTGCTTTGTCAGCTCTCACCTGTAGATTGGAAAGTTTGATCATTTAATTTCTTAAAATGCAGATGTAGAACAATGACCACCTGAGATAATGTCTTGAGCTGCACGTTGATGTTGAAGTTTGTTCCTAAACAATGGACGGCTTGGTCATCAGTTGCTGTTGGTTTCACCTATGGATGTATAGTTTTCTTTGTTCAGATGTGCGCAGCTCTGCAGTGTTGCACAGGGCACATTCTCGGTCTTCCTTGCCAATTCCCTTCTGTGCCATTGTCCTTTTCACTTTTACTCATTCCTTCTTAAACTCAAGAAACATTTTTCCCATAAATTCCCCATTCAGAAGTTTTTGATTTGTTTGGTATTGAATTACTAAATGAATGAAAGCGGTTACTTCTAGGATTTGTCACATTTTTGCCTTTTAAAATGCCCTTTGTTTGTTTTATTTCAGCCATTGTGGTTGTTTATACATTCAGATCACTGAATGGTTGCTTTAAAAATGACTTCAAGTCATGATAGTGACCCCCGTTGTGTGCTCCTCAGTGGCACTAATTCAAATAGGATGACAGCCAGAATGGTGTTTCATTCTTTTTTCATGTCCTTTTCATTCAATCAATCTAACGTCTGAGAAAGTCTGAATGTATAGAGTTGACGGTGGAATGATGGTAGGCAGGAATTTTTAGGTTAACATATCTGCTTTGTGTCTGACTGTAACAAAGAGGGACTTGGAACTATGCACAGTTATATAACTCTCTGAATGTGAGATTTTTTTTGAAGTTTTGTTGTTATTGAATACAAAAGTATATGTTGTCATCCCCATATATATCAATATCAGTATATTATGTATGATGTTATGCTGTGGAAAAGGTGACATACTAGGTTATGCAGCTATTATATGATGGTGATTGATGTGTTGACTAAATTAACTGGGACCTCATTTACTAACATTTGTGTGGGTTTGTTTTTAAAACATTGTGTGAGGACGAAGCTGGAAATGTACATCAGAAATTCAGATGTTCAAATGTGTGCGAATTCAGTTCCCTCGCAGATTGTTTTTGTACATCCCCATCAACATAAAAAGGAGCGTACATACAAAAGCAAAAACCCCACCTAGTTGTATTTAAATAGTGAGCACACTTCAATGACAAACATGCTAAAATAAAGCAATAAATGCAGATTTTCTAAAATGTTATTCACAGTGCTTTTGGCGGTAGTTTACAATGAAAGAAAACAGTTTTAGCTTGAGCTCTTGTCTTTCGCTGATAACAATAAAGAATAGGAGAACTATAGAACTAGGTGGTCTATAGTCTAGTCACCATATGACTACTGCTCTACTGGACTATAGTCTATAGTACTATAATCACCGTATGACTACCGGTAGAGCGATCGACTCGTGATATGCTTTCCTACCAGGCAACCCAGGTTCAAGACTCCAACTCTATGACATTTTTTCCTGTTCTAGTTTATTTGAAACATTCTGTATGAAGTGAAAGCTTTAGAATTCTGATATGCACCAGGTTTTTTGTGCATACACAACGTTGGTACCCTAGGTTGTGAGCATTTACATAAACCCTTTCTGACAAAAGAAAACTTGCAAGTTCCTGTTAACTAAAAATATCCCAAACTTCGTAAATGAATTTTCCAAAAGTGGCATTTGGATTGATTGGGACATTCTGCAATTCATTCATTGGTTGTCGCATGTATTGCATTCACTCTCTGTGCTATGGGCTTTAAGATAATAACTCAAGAAAAGAAATTCACAGAAGCGATTCCAGAATCACATGAGGCTTTTATGACGTATTTTTCAAACTAATCCAATAGCCCACACAGCCTTTCCTCTTCTGGTAAAACTACACCCCCGCTCTCCAGTAGGTCTGTCCCTTTCAAGACATTTAGGTGATTGTTTTTTTATTAGCCATGTCCGCTGCAGCCTATTGCTTTGAGTACGTCTTTGGTTTCACTTAATCACCTTGAATAAATTGAGCACTGAGAGAAGAGTGGTTCGCTTCTGTATCAAACCAGTGTTGCATCTTTCAATTAAGTCAAATGGAGGTTAGTTGGGATTGGAATTAGGTGCAGTGCTTAAACACTGCTTTTCTATGCACTTCAAGCAGCATTGGAGTCTTAGCCAAATGCACCTGGCTAAACAGACTCACAAAAACGCACTCGAAAGTAAACCGAAAATGTTTCCGATTGTATTTGATCACAAATGCATTTCAAAGATAAGTTGCAAGGAAATGTAACACACAAATTTATCTGGGCATCGTTGACCCACAGGATAGCAAGAGCTGCATCAACGTTAGCTTTCTAGCATGCTGTTGCAGCAGCTGCTCTTTGCTTTTACACGCAACAAAGGAAGCATTTCACTCAAGAGTTTGAAACCGGTTTGTTACAGATTCAGCAAGTAGCACAAAAGACTGGTTTGTTGTAGAGGTCACTTTTTTGTGCTTACACATTGGAATTCCAAATGGAATATGTTGAAGCTGCATTTTCCATGAAAACTGATCTTTTGCGTTTTCATTGAAAATCTTTTTCCGAAACAAACTAATCTTACTAAAGATGAAGAAAGTGCATTGAAAGAGATTCCACTGGACAATCTAGTGTTTTAAATGTCACTTCACCATAATTTCACCATAATTTGTGGTTTTATCTGGTTTTTACTATTTTAGTTTGACACAAATTTTGGCCGCGTCTGCTTTAGTGTTCATCTGTAAGGTCACTACTCTAGCTCGATCTACTTCATATCTGTGGAAAGGATTGTGAGATTAAAAGATTTTCCCCTAAGAAGAATCTCTTCTTTGTGTCTTCTGCAGCTCTTCCTCCAAAGCCAGCAAAACCCATGACACCAATGAATGGCAACAGTATGAAAGAAGGCACAGGCGGCTCACTGCAAGAAGCAGAATGGTACTGGGGGGACATATCAAGGTAAGAATTGACACTATACATTCTATAAAGATTTGTTCTACTCTGGCATACCTTCCCTAAACAGGTTTGCCCAGAATGTGACGGTCTAATCACATGTTGGAGATGTAGTGCACGAGTCAGGTGATGGATTTATCATGAGACCGCAACACAGCAGATGAAAATCTTGCAGAGTGTTCTTCTGATGTTTCTTGCGGTGGTTTCCTCTCTCCATGTCTGCATCTGATGTGTTCTATCAGAGCCTGAGGTTTCACACAGGTCATTCAGCAGTCTGCTTTGCTTCCAGATTACACACAAGCTGGTGAACTTACTTCACTCTCCCCCTTTTGGCTCACTCCTCCTGGAGGCCTGCTCATTCTGCCAGAGCTGTACAAAAACTCAAAGGCAGTGAATTGTTTCGTTGCCATTTCTTAAGAGTAGGGATCGAAGAGCCCAAATGTCAAGCAGCCTGGCCAGTTTCCAGAAACCCCATAAACTCTCAGATTTTAGCAGATTAGTCTGCTGCCTATTGACCAGCTTTAAACTTGTTTGATGTTGGCTGAGCAGAAATTCTTTCAAAATCCTTTAACTCTTGTGATCCCTTCACAGATAAAGCAAAGCTGAGATATTTCAGAGATTTTAAATCATCCTTGGTTCTTTTAATAGACTAAACATCAGGAAGCAACTCTTATTGACGGTTGAGTTCAGTCTTCTTCACTATTATTCGAGCATTAAGTAAAATCTCTAAAGTCAAGATCTAAACCTTTCTGTGCATTTGTGAAGATTTTTTTTCAAGTATTGAGCATTTAAAATAAATGTATTCATCTGTTAGAACTTTAACATCCATCTGCCATTCATCTAGAATTTAAATGCATTGATGTAGGTTAGACTTATTAGGTTGTATTTAGTCTAGGTTTTCTTGACACATGACTGATATAATTCTGTTGCAAAAAAATAAAGAGTAGGGGTGTTCTGAAACATTCTGCTCACAATATGATACATATTTCAGTATTATGCCCATGATACGATCACAATTTCAATACAAATGTAGGCATAAGCTAAACAACTGAAGGACATTAAATTTAAGATCCCATTATAAAATGAAATAATATTTAGCATTTTAAGACTCTAAAGCCCAGAATGCCAGGGTCTAGTTTGATTTCTAAAGCTTCTAGATGATGTTTTCCAGCCTTTTCTCTATATTCTGTTCCTTTTTTCCTGAAGATAATGTTTCATTTATTTGCTGTTCAAATATAAATGTTCTGTTATGTGGCCAAAGACCTTTAAAGCTTCTCCGTTCTTAGCTTATTACGAAACCTGGCCATTGGCTGAACTGAACTAGCTCATGCAATACACCATCTCAATGCCCTTAATATCCAAAGCTCCCAGTGTAGCCGTTAACTTCTCCAGTAGTAAATGGGAGTATTGCTTAGTCAAAGGCTCCTCACATCTGCAAGCTAAATATATCCACACTTGAGAGACAGGGACAGGGTCAGCTGAGCTCCAGAATGACTAGGCTGTTGGCTGTCAGGAAAAGAGGGGGTTGGCTAGAAATTGAGGAGTGTGATATTCCTCCCAGACAGACTCCAATAGAGAAAAGGGCTAAAAAGCTGCAACGTCTACGAAGACTGACAGCTTCTCTGTTGGTCATCTGGATGCACGTTTTTTGTTGGTGATTTCAAGACATGTAGAGCAGGCACCAGAATATATAATAGTCCTATAATAGTATAATATGTCTGCAGCAGGGAGCTTTATGAAAGATCTGTGTCTGCGTTATAACAAAGTTGGATATCAACACAGGTGGGAAGGACACAGAAACCATCTTATACCTGATTTCAGGTATTTTTGCCGGCGTGTTTGGTTAAATAGTTACAAATTTCCCAAAGAGGAAATTCCAGGAGAAAAAAAATGACATTATTTGTTTCTCTAAGGCTGAAACAAATAAACTAAATGTTATACTAAACACTTATCAGAGTAATTAGTTTTTAACTTATGTTTTTTAGTTTTCTATGTCAAATGCTACAATAGGAAAAATATTTTTAATCTAATAATTGTTCTGAGATAGAATAGGAAGTTACATGACAGCTATAGGGTCTATAAGTCAGAGTGTTGGAGATCTCTCGATCTCTCTCCTACTCTGAACTTTGAAGGAGCTACATGGCTCTTTCAGACCCCTGTCCCTCCTCTTCCCCCTCCCCCTCATCCTACCTCCTTTGTTCTTAGTCCAGCATGGTTGTTAACTGTTTATAATTCAAGTGTTTTAAAGTTTGAAAAAGCTTTATTTTCTATTATACCTTCTTAAACCTTGCTTCCAATGTGTTCATAATGACAGATTTTGTGTTAACTGCCCATTTGTTGTCACTTGTTGACAAATAAATTCTAAATTCATTCTGAAACACTAATGTTTACAAGCACAGATGGTAAACAATTTGGCCATTGATTTTTCGGAACTTTGCAAAACTGGCCAAAGTATAGCCATTTTAAATCCATCAAACCTTGTCCGCAAGACCTACCCAATTACCTGACTAGACAGGAAACAGCAGATCTTATTAAACTCAATTACAGAATGCAAGATTAGATGTATTTACCTTCTTTTTCCCTTTTTCTTTGGTGTAGGGAAGAGGTGAATGACAAACTGAGAGACATGCCTGATGGTACTTTTCTGGTACGGGATGCTTCAACCAAGATGCAGGGAGATTACACCTTAACACTAAGGTAATGCATTACAGTGTGTTTATTAAAAATCTGTCAATGTGGTTGCATTGACTTAATGTCTAATGGAATCCTTTTTTCGCTTACAGGAAAGGTGGAAATAATAAGCTAATAAAGATCTATCATCGGGATGGGAAGTACGGTTTCTCAGACCCGCTCACGTTTGGCTCAGTGGTGGAGCTCATCAGTCACTACAGACATGAATCTCTGGCCCAGTACAACACCAAGCTCGATGTTAAACTCATGTATCCAGTCTCCCGATACCAGCAGGTAAATTGTGGGAAGACAACCCACTCTCTATCGTGTCCTCCTTCACTCACGCGGACTCTAAAGAGCATGTCTGAATGAATGGTGAGGCTTGTATTGAGTGAAACTGCAAAGGCAGCAAGATGCTTTTGGCATGAAATATTACTTTGTATATTGCCACAGCAGCATACCTCCTAAATAATTGCAGACATCCACAATGTCAAAAGGCCATCCAGGCATTTATTCCTTTACCCTCCACCTCCTACACCTTCCCAATGTCTTTCTCACACACAAGTTCTCATTATTAACGGGGTGCCGCAAATGTAAGTCCTCAAGAGGCATTTACTTATTCCAGAAAGAGCTTTCTTGAAAAATGGCTTTCACTTTGTAGGCAAAACCTACAGTATGTTGGTGCATTTAAATCCATTTTTTTCCACTCAGCACTTGTATCAATAACTGTGTGTTTACTTTCCTTTTGTAAGGATCAGCTGGTTAAAGAAGACAACATTGATGCAGTGGGATGGAAACTCCAAGAATATCACAATCAATATCAGGAGAAGAGTAAAGAATACGACAAACTTTATGAGGAGCATTCCAAAACCTCACAGGTTGGGCATCGCTTTTTTTTTTTTCGAATAATATTTTGATAACCATTTTTTGACCATTCTTTTTGAGGTATCTAATCATTTGAGTTCTGTTTCGGTTGATCGCAGGAGATCCAGATGAAACGCACTGCAATAGAAGCTTTCAATGAAACTATAAAAATCTTCGAAGAACAATGTCACACACAAGAACGATGCAGCAAGGAATACATTGAGCGTTCCCGCAGAGAGGGCAACGACAAGGAGATTGAGAGGTTTGCAATTGCCACATCTGAAAACGCTCAATGGTGCCGCATTTCGAGATGATTTTTTCAACTGTTCCTGTTTAATGTCCAGGATTATGATGAACTACGAGAAGCTCAAATCTCGCCTTGGTGAGATCCATGACAGCAAGACCCGACTCGAACAGGACCTGAAAACACAGGCACTGGACAACCGGGAAACAGACAAGAAAATGAACAGCTTAAAGCCAGATCTCATTCAGCTCCGAAAGATTAGAGACCAATACCTTGTGTATGTGAAACCGTCTTTTGCTCTTAACGTCATATTTACTTTAACCTTTTCCTAAAAACACCCTCTTGCTTTTCCTTGCAGCTGGCTGAATCACAAAGGGGTTCGACAGAAACGAATAAATGATTGGCTCGGGATCAAAAACGAGAACACAGACGAGTAAGTAAAAACATCTTGAGATCATAGCTTTGATCAAACAGGCTCTATTCAAAACCTCCTACACCTTCTCTTGCAACCTCAGAGCCTACTTCGTCAGTGAGGAGGATGAAAATCTGCCACACTATGACGAGAAGAGCTGGTTTGTGGGGGATCTAAACCGAACGAAAGCGGAGGACTTGCTTATCGGCAAGCCTGACGGAGCCTTTCTCATCCGAGAGAGTAGCAAGAAGGGCTGTTACGCCTGCTCTGTAGTGTGAGTATTGAGATTGTTTATTTAAACTTTAATACCATTTGGGGCGGCAAGTGGCATTTTAGGGGAGGTGGTCGTCCTACAACTGGAAAGCCGTTGTGGCCTTGGACATGCCATTTCACCCACATTGCCCTCTATGGGTTTGACTGGTGGGGTATGTTTGGTGGTGGGCAGGAGGCCGTAGGTGCGAAATGCCAGCCACATTCTGTCAGACTGCAGCTAAGGGCTACCAAGGTAGCTTATCACCACCAGTGTGTGAATATGGGGGGAATAATGCTCTGGAAAAGCGTCTGGAAAAGCTCAAATTTAAATGGAAGGGATTATTCATTACTTTTTTTTACCATTCAAAAAGATGTGAATGTGATAGTTACTAGTAAATGAAATCTGGTCAGCAGATCTATAAACAACCACTCTAAACTATTTCAATTCTTCCATTTTTTTAATCGCAAAGTTTGAATTCCCTCTAACAATGAGGGAGCTGTTTGGTATGTCTGTAAAGATGAACGTAGCTGAGGATACGGTGGACGACAACTTTTTGGCGGGAGTTCAGCATTAGCTTAGGTTCAATTAAGCTAGGGGCCAGAATCCAAAACAAACAAAGCTGTTTTTACGAAGTACCAGATGTGTTGTTTAACAATACCAGTAATGAATTTAACTTTAAAATGTTGCAAGCGAATTAATTTAAAAAAGAAATACGCTGGTAAACAAGATGGTACTTTTACAACTAAACACCATTTGACATTTTTTAAAACTTCAATCATCGATCTCTTTCTACCACAGAGATCATTTATTAAGTTCCAGAACACAACTATTGAGTGTTTTTTTAAAGCATAGTTGCTAATATTTTTAAGTCAAGTCGCTAAAACCAATGTGTTTCCTATCAGCAGTAAGGAGCATGGGTAATCATGGGTTTGAGTTATCAACTAAATGTAACGTTACTTGTGCAACCATTTTTGCTTTATCCACATTATTCTGACTTCTGCCATGGCTTCATCCCCTTGTGACTTGAGCTAAGCCCTTTACAATGAAACACAGAGCAACATTCAGTCTGCATTAGCATAGTAACACGCATTGCTTTCACTTATTTATGACGGCAGATTCTTAATTTCTGGACATTGCATGGGTTACAGCCAGGCCTCTTTGGTCTAGGAGTGTGTTTGGTGAAAATGGGTGAAATTAAATACCAACAATAGTTCCCAGAAACCTTTACCTTCCTTAAAAACCCATCAAGCGTTATCCACAATATTAGCAATGCTAACATTTGCACCTTTTGTTAAGTTACGAGGTATTAAACATGTACAAAATAGCTCTCTGTGTGCACACGCCTTTAAGAAACGAACACTTGATCAGAGCTTTAAAGTGACTATGCTAATGAGATCTCTCCTGTTTCTGCCTGTAGTGTGGACGGCGAGGTGAAGCACTGTGTTATCTACAGCACCCCCCGCGGCTTTGGTTTCGCAGAGCCCTACAACCTGTACAGCACTCTCAAAGACTTGGTCCTGCACTACCACCAGACCTCACTGGTCCAGCACAACGACGCGCTAAACGTGCGGCTGGCTTACCCAGTTTATGCACAGATGCCCTCAGGCCCCAGGAGATGAAGACTTGCCCCCAGAATGAAACATACTTTTCACACTCATGGGAGGGAGGAACAATTTCTGAACAAAACACTTGCTGCAACAAACATACACACACGTCAGCCACCTTGGAGTTCTATATTTTTACAAGAACAATTTTGGAGGGCATTCTTTCTAATGACTGCTTGATTTGCACAAGGAAGTTTTAACTGTTTGTGAATGTGAAAGAGAAAAAAACTGAAGGAAGCAGAAGAGGCGAGTTTCAGGTGACCCGCGCTGCTACCTAAACTCCAGCTGGGACCTTTTACGTGCTCTACCTGTTTTTTCTACCAAGTTCCTGCCTCTTTTTTGCATCCTTCCATTTGTTTCATGTTGTTTTACTTTTGTTTCAGTGTATTTGATCTGTGTTATTCTAAATTGAAAGCTCAAAAAAGTGATTTCTCCATTTTTCTTTATTTTTAAGATGGCAAAAGATATGTAGCAAACAGACGACGGCCACTTTCCAGGGTGTTCTCACAGTGACTGCTGCTGAAAGAGGGGTTGTGGGATTGTTTGGGAGAGCACTAGTGAAATGTGTTGTAGTCTTGTTTTATCACAAGTGTTTATTTCATGTCCTTCATTTTAGTATCCACTTATTCTAAGCAGTTAAGATTGTTACAGTTCAGTGCAAAGACCAAAGTTGTCACGGGAGGACGTTATTTATTATTTGATCCACTTTAACTTTTCATAAAGATAACAGCTTAATATTTACATAGTTTGCATCTGTGTCCTGTGAACAGAAGCTCGGTTTTTGTCAACCACCAAATACGCAGACAGATGACTTAAAGCACTTATTTCGAAACAAAAGATACCGCTACATAGTTATACATCAAAAACGTGTTCAATTGGACTGGTGTAGGAAATGTTAAGCATGAGCAGCCTTACAGTATGCAACTTTTTTAAAAAGTGCAATCCGTATTTTGACAGCTGACAAATGGGCTGTTTAAAATACACACCGTGCTCTCGGTTGCACATCAAAAAGAAACCCTCGAATATTCTAAAATGTTCCTGCGCTTCTTCAAAGTCCCTTTATTGCCTCATGCTTCCCTTTTAGCAGCTTGTCCTATTCTGTATCAGAAAAAAGAAATATACTTTTCATTGTGGCTGCCTGTTGTTTGTAATGTCACACAATAAAACCGTTATGGAAAGATATTCAAAGCTATATATCAGTCACTGTCTGTATTTCAGGTATCACTTCCTGTATCGTGTTGGGCTTCTGGCATACAGTACAGATCGCAAAGGTTTTCTGGCCATTAAATAGCACCAACAGCCAATAAGCTTAATCCCCAACAAAATCTCAATGCAAAAGCTTCAGGTTATTTGTAACTGTTCAAATCAGAATCCGCTATAATTTATTACGTGACTAGAAAGATTCATTGTGTGAACAAAATGGAATTCCTTTGCTAAATGTATAGGTTCTAACACCAACTCGTTGTTTCGTTGAGTAACTTGGAAAGGTTGGATTGTCCCAAAAAGGCAAAACATTCAGAGCGTTCGGTCTGCTGAGATTAGCGAGTCCTAATGAAATCCACATGTAGACAGAGCAACTGATGGGTTTCAATAAATGAACATTCAGCTGTTCTTCTTGATGCGGTTACCAGTGCTCTCTATTGGGTGTTTTTGGCAGGACTCTGTGTTCTCACCATCAGCATGCTAGCTTCTGGTTTTCCCAGTATATACCTGTGCAGCTTCCATGTTGCCAATTATTCAACGGAACCTTACAACTCCACTGTTTTTTTTTCTTTCTTTTTAGTTGTGTCTTGTTGAAAGCTGGGCCTCTGAGGGGACCCCTGTCTATTACTTGAACTCTTGCGTCACTCACCATTGAATGTCTTGAATAATGCATAGATATTACATATAATAAAAACACAGGAAATACCCTTTATGGAATGAATGGAGTTGTGTGAACATGTTTACTGGACTTGATCTCATCGAGAGTTTAGTTGATGGTAAAGGGGGGTTTATTTATGTTCACAGAGCTCAGATATAACCTTTGGATATGGAGTACAATATAGCACACAAAATATCCACGAGGAGATAGTTGCAGGGCTGTGTAATCAGGAATTTGCCGATACAATAAAAAGGTACTGAGACGATATTGGAGCAACGATACCAATTTCATTTTCTAAGAATGCTTTTACACATAAAGCTAAATAAAATAACAATGGACCTCTACTGCAGTCATTTAATGCAAAAGCTTATGTTGTGATCTAAATACATTGTTTCAACATATCAACAAAGTTTGGCAAGACAAAACAAGTGTTGTAATATGCTAGGCTTGTCCAAAGTCGTTCCTGGAGAGTTTTCATTCCAACCCTGATCTGAGACGACCGTAATTAATGTGTGTTATAGCTCAACTACAGTGCAACGGCCATCCAGGAATGATTTCGGACACGCCCAAGCCATCAATATTTGATTGAAACCAACAAAAAGGTTTTAATGGTAGATAATATCCATTTTGTGCCACTTTTGTTAGTATTTACCAGTCATTGAGACCAAAGAGTTAAGTTTTGTCGCCTATGATAGATCTCATTTTATTAGTCATACATTCACGCCATGTTTTTAAATTGCCTTGCTTACATGCAAACTTAGTTTTTGTCATCCGGTGACTCATATTGTAGTTTTCACTGTGGATTGGCTGGGGTACATTTCTTGACCTCTTAAATTGAATAGTTTAGGGGCTGACGGATGAGTTTTGCACTCTTTTGTTTGTAGAGAGATACATTTTTTTTGTGTGCCATCGGTTATTCATTGTTTTAAAGTTACTAGTCATCAAAACAAATATTTCTTTACTTCCTTTTATTTACAGATCACTCCTGCGCTCAATATTTTTTATGACCAATATTATGTACTTGTACAAGAAAACACAAAGCTCTATACCACACAGAAATGTCTGGTTTGTGATTGTCATACTCTGCAGGGCAGAAAGCAGCAGGGTTTGCCAGCTTTCGTTGTTCCTATACTCAAGGTAGCATGAAAAATACGATGTTTTTCTTGCGAAAGTTTTCAGGGACGTGAAAAGCATTGCATTGGGAATTCTTGAGAGACATTTATTAGAGTTCTTTTTGTACTGAAGTGGGAATGGGGGACAAATTATAACAAGCCGACACAAAATCAACAGTGCATTGCTTCAAAAGCTCAGAGGGTTTAGATATGAACCAAAACAACCTTTTTCGACTCAACCGTTGGGGTTTTCAGTTAGACTCTGTGTAAAGCAGGTGTTCAGACCTTGCTAAGGTTATTTCTAGACTGTTAACTAGCACTGGCTGTTTTCCTCTTGTGCAGTTCTGCAAAGTTTTATTTGCAGTCAGGTTTGAATATGTTGATTCTCGCCGGGAGTCTTTTATGTTCTTACCGCGGCAGTCCCACCTTGAGTCCTGCACATTTCTTATAAATAAAACTTTTCATTAAAAAATGTAATGTAAAAGAAAAAAAAAACTCCTTCCCACTTTGAGATCCTTAAAACCCAGCATGCTTCTTTGGTACTGTTGACTGTTGTTTTGTGTTTAAAAGAAAACTAACAAAAAAAGGAAAATTGAAAACGTAAAAAATGTGGAACAAAACTGTTAATTGTCTGTTTATGGTGTGTCGAACGAAATCTTAATATGACTTATCAAACACTTGTTTTTCAGCTTGAAGTCCTTTGTTCCAGTTACGAAAAACTTAACGATGTTCACAAAAACTGAGACAGAGGAGCTGTAGCTTGTTCGGTACCATTTGCACAACCTCAACATGCTTTCGTCAACCGAATACACTCTTTATTCTATAGAAATAGAAATATTTCCTCAGCACCAGCAGCATATTCATCTCTGGAATTCTATAGACTCAGCTTGAGCAATAAACCACAGGCCGTAGAAGTTTAAAAAACACTTGCTCTGGCTCTGATAGATCTTCATCTAGTTAAGGCACAAATGGAGATGAGACACTTACAGTATCTCTTGTTCATGCATGTAAAGAACAGGAGATGTCAGGAATCCTCTCTCTCAGTATTTGAATATCATTGTTGCTTCAGAATTCTCGATATTCAGTTTTACTTCCAACACAAATGCTTTCTTGTATCTGTTACAGTAGCTTGTACTGGTTGTAGATGCACCGTTTGTTCTGAAGTGAACTCATGTATATACTCAATGGAACTCGACAATATTCAGTTCTCTTGCAGAATAAAGAAAATATTTTGAGCAAAGTCTACATCTCTGTGTGTCTTTCCAGCCCAGGGGATTGTCTACTTTCAACAATGGTAAAAAAAATGCCATTAAAATGTGGTTTCAGGTTTGTTAAACACATGTAATGAAGATGTAAAAAATGTACCATTTATGAAAAATCAAACATAGATGTTTGAAAAAGGTGGAGATGGCATTTAGTTGCCAAGACCAGTCTCTTGATTAAAGGCTAAATGGTAACAAAAGCTTGTAACTATATATTCTTACAGGCACAGTAGGCAGTACATTGAAGGAAAGGTGATAAACCACACTCAAAATGAGCAACATGACAAACTATTAAAAATGATTTGACTAGAGACAAAGCAAAATTAGCAGTTATCCATGTCCCTTCAGGCATTGCACCAAATTGTCAGGAGTATACTATTCCAACCCCATTAAAATTGTTAAAAAGTAAAAATTTACTATGAAGTATAAGTCAGACTTGTAATTTGGTCAGTTATCCTTATGTACCAACATATAATATATACCAACTCCATTGGGAGTTTGGTCTGTGTTGCATCATGTAGCATTAAGCTTTTCACATTAAATACTGTGCTTCATCTGCTGATTAGTATTCAAGCAAATATTTCAAATGCCTCAAGATTGGCCTCAATACCCTATAGACAAAAATGAAGAAGAAAACCAACAGAAGCAATAAGTCCCTTTGCAATTTTACTTTTGGCCCCTAAATACTTCAAGGTTGGGTAAAGGAGTTAGAGTTTTGGGGGTTAAAGTACTCTGGTAATGGCTCTGGTGATAATGTAATGGACTACATTTAGCTTTGATTGTTTCTGTTTATTTCCTTCCAGTGTTTAATCCATTTTTCACCAAGAGAAAAAAGAATTTCACATATATCTTGCATAGATGATGGTGGAGTCTGACCACTGCACAAAGCCTTCTCCAGCACATTCCAAAGATTCTCAATCCACCACAATGATGTCTCGCCCTCTCTAGACCACTCTTTCACAATTTAATCCTGCCATTGTCATCTTGGAATATCCATTGAAGGAATACCTTGGTCATTCAGTATATTTGGGTAGACAGCTGGCCTCTTGCTGAACCTAAACTTGATCAAATACAGTAACTCCAGTTCATAGCACTGCCACTACTTGTACAGTACATCCTCTGCCTCTCTTCTGACTGTGATGCGCCCATCACTCTGGAACTGGGTAAATCTGGTCTCTTCAGGCCACTTGTCCCTCTTCCGTTGCCCCACACTCCAATATATATGCTCCCTAACAATCCAAAGCCTTTTTTCCCAGGTTTGCCTCCCTGATAAGTGGTTTTCTTAGTTTTATACTAGGTTTTCAGTCCCAACCTCCCTTTGCATTGTGTTTGGAAATGCTCTTACTTTCACTTTTAAACATATCCCCGGTTCTACTTTTGTTCGGCCACATTTCTTCCTCAAAGACGATGGGTCCCCTCAAATTATTGCAGTTTTTAATAATTTGTTGGACAGTTCTTAACCCAATTTTAGTAGCTGTTACTTTTTTTTTGTAGATTTTTTTATCTGTTTGATGTTGCTTGAATCTTCTCAAAACATCTTTTCCATTACCACAGCATGTGTCCTTTGCCATGGTTGTTAGAGAAATGAGACACAACTCACTGCACCAATTTGGGGTTAAATAGGTTGTAACCTGCTGATAGCTAATTGCATAAGTAAAAATGATCCAATGAGAGGCTCATACTCACAAATCCAAGAGGCATCTTTTTTTTGGCCAGGCAGTGTATTAAGAAGTGTATTGGTTTTAATCACCAATGTTTTATCGTTTTTTTCCTCCAAACTCACAGCTGGTAAAAGCAGATTTGTCAGAAGAGTGTCTAAGTTCATTTAGGAAAACAGACTTTGAATCTATTCCCAAACCTGATCATTTGGCCTTCGTCTCTGTCCAGACTGTTCTGCCCTGCTCATGACTCCAAATCAAGGACTTAGCTTTGACAAAGTCCACAAAGCCAAGTCTTTATCAGTCTACATCTCTCTGAAACACTGTGTTCTAAGGGATGCATCACAATAAACACAGCTGTAATTAGCGATAAACGCATCAAAGACAAGCCATCTGTCCAGCCGCATGGAGGATCTTCCCTGTTATCCTGTTTCCTTGTGCTTCCAAATGTGCATATTGAATCTACCTTCAAGTAGAATGCCTTGTTTTAGTAAGAACCTTTACATAAATGAAGAATTCAGTCAGGAATGGACAGGAACCACAATGCAGCAGAGCAAGAAGTCATTGTGAGTGTGTTATCTGGCCCTGACAGCCTCATTAAACCAGACGTAAATCATTGGAAATGGAGATGAGAGCTGCTGACAGCTCATATTCGTTAATCTATAAAGGCCAAGGGGCAGCTGATCTTTACGTCCTTTATCAACTGCCTTCGTCCAGTGGGAGCGGGGGTCATTGGGAGGGATGGAGTTTGAGGCCCTCTGTGTCACCTTGCTAGAACTTCAGAAACACAATAATAGTAAAATCAATAGCCTCCAAGTCGTGCTGCTCGATAACATCATGACTTGATAGTTTCAGTTATTAAAAGGTGAAGTTTCCCTCAGACCTCAGCCCTGATAATAATCTGTGATCCGTTTGTTTTGCTGAACTCGTGAAGTTTCGTGTTTTCCCCAGCGTTAGCTTAGTTCTGTAAATTTGATTGGTCTTGAAGAAATCAACACTTTCAAAACAGTTACCTGCCACCAATGCATTTATCATTCTGTCGATATATAGGAGCCTCCAAAAAGGAACAAAGCTTGAGGCTTTGGGTTTCAGTCAGGAGGATTTTAGTTTGGCATTTGCATTCCGGATGTATTTTCAAAAGGTTCATTTTTTTTTTAAGCTGGTTGTGTTTTTATTTACTCTGAATGAATACATAATGCATTCCTTTATAAAGTGTCTTTGGTAAAAATTCTAGTGAATTATACTGTGTCTCCTAAGGTCAGTCTTTCAAAGCAAGTTTGATGCTATGGACATGTTGGGATGTGATTGTGTCCTACATTCGACATCAGTGTTAGCAAACCTGTGTTATTATTGTGACATTTTTATGTTGTCATATCTGTTTACGTTGCAGAAGCGTGACATGTTTGTCCTTTTCCTGATCTGTGACGAGAAAAGTAGGTCTTTGAGCATGACAGTTTTGTTTATGTTTGGTTGTTGAAAAACCAGAGCACTGTTTCTGGGGTTCTGATTTATTTGTGTTTATTTAAAAAATGGTTCTCACTTTCTCCTTTCCAGTTGCGGGACTGTATCATAGTTTGTTTGCATACAGTATTCTGATTGGCTTACAGGTATTGATTAACAGTGAATAGCTCCATGTTAAGTTTCTCATTTTTTATGTCAATGCACGACAATGGTAACCATAGTAACTCACAGTAAAAGTTGCAGACAGTTAATATTTTATTTATTGACATTTTTTGACAGGTACGGTCACCCTTTTTTTGTAGAGCATTGTTGTTGGTCCCATCTCCAAAGCTAGACTGGAGAGACCCACTAAGTGTTAATTTATCATTGATTATCCTCTACATAAAATGCAGTTTTTTTTATTGTTCCAAAGACAGTCTTGAGTCAGTTTGGGACGATCTAATAGACATGTATATGGTTAAACAGTTCAAATCCAAGATGTCACTGGAGGCTACACCACTACACAGTATGCAAATTATATTCAAGCTTCTACAGGATAAAAGCAAAAATAGGCAGATGACATATTATACTCTAAATATACCATTTCAGCAGCTGGGTGATGCAGTGGATAGCACTGTGGCCTCTCAGTTCACTGATTCAAGCCCAGCTGGTGTCCTTCCTGGGTTGATATTGCATGTTCTTCCCGTGTTTCCATGAGTTTCCTCCAGGTACCCCTGCTTCCTCTAAGCCTAAAAAAAGAAGATTGGTGAATAAATAAGTGAACAATACTAAGAAATCTCCAGAACACACTAAAGTATTACTCTAAAAACATTTGGGCTTCATCTAAATACTACTTAAAATAAATAAATAGATTTTTTTGTTTTGTACATGCAACTCCTCATTTCATTAGTAAGTACTTGCTATAAAGAATGTATTTCTGTATACTGCACTTATATTTATAAGCTCAATTGCTTTGTACGTGTGGCTACATCTAATAATTAATTAGGTAATAATAATAAACAGGGTTTATTTTTGTCTTTAAGCTGTGGAATTAGGATAATCTGAACACACAACAAAAAATGAATTACAACTTGACGTATTTACATGACATGATTTTACAAACTCTTTCATAATGCTTGTTTAAAGATTTGTTTATGATTTTGAGCATTGAGCATCGAAAGATTTAATGCGGATGAATCAGTATTGAACAGATGTGCAACAAGAACTCAAAAAAGAATTCAAAACTCATGAGTTATTTGGTATCTGTTAGATTTTCTGTATGTGTACAGGCACCGTTCATTCCTATGGATCCAACTAATTTAATTATTTCCCAAGTCTAGTTTTCTTTAATTTCACATGAACTTCAGTCTGTTTTGGTGGCAAGCCGAGGCAGAGGTGAACTGCACAAAGAAAGTGTGTGAAGCTGCTTCAATAATTTCCTTTCTTTTACAGGTTTGGAGGTTGTGTCTAATCCAATCACATTTTCCACCAAGTTCTTCAAACATCTGTCATGGGAGACTAACAGAGGAACTGCATTTTATCCAACTTTAATTGTGGTTTGACTTAAAAATACTGCCAAAATAAATGCTACGTGATTGATGAAAATTAAAATATGGCATTTCCAACAACGTATAAACTCTGTAAATGCAGTTGTCAATTTCAGGATTTATTCTTCTATACTTTGTGTGGAAAAAAATAGACAACTGTGTACAAAACTAAGATTATTTATATATTATACAATATTCTACCGATGTGGATAACTAACTAATAGAGTTTGAAAAGAATCTGCAATTTTAGCTTGATTCGATTTTTAGCCAGAGTCAGACTTGCATGTAATAAATAATGCAAAGACATTTTAACATTTGTGCAGCAAATTGAGTGACTATTTTTGGCGTCTGCACAGATGAGCGTTTGTCCTGTTTCTACAGAAATGAGCTTCTCAGACTGAGAGCTGCTGACACAACAGTCAGGAAGTTCAGGTGACATATGTCAGACTGTTCTGGCAGTCCAAGGCCTTGACTACTCCCTGTTAAAAGAGAAGAAGACAGTGTCTGCTAGATAGCAGTAATCATCCGAAGCCTCTTCACCTATAGTCTTCATATCACTATAAACATCATGACAAGGATCTTTCCCGCTCCAGACAGACAACCTTCAGAGAAAGGTCTGTGCTTAACCTTGCCAGACAGACTACAGGACCCCGTGTCCTGACAGCTATCATAAACAAGGCCTGACTTCTGATTCATGGCTATTCAAAAAGAAAATGAGTTAAATCAAACTGTAATGTTACTTCTAGGGCCGGGCAGTTGATTGAATTTTGACATATCAATTCCGGTTTGGCTTTAACTGTAGGGGTGTAAAATTATATCGTGGCACAATATAACACAATACAAAATGTTACAATATGTATTGTGCGATATTGTCTAGGAGCTGAAGTGTATTTGCTTCTTGGAGTGATTGTGATTCTAGTCATTTCTGAAACTTCTTTCTTATTTTATGTAATATTTACAGGAGACAATAATCCTTTACTAACATTTTAAATGAGAAAGATTAGAAAATGAGCTCTCTACTTCTAAAAAAAGATGACTAAATGCAAACATAACAACGCCCGCTAGTGGATGGATGTTATCAAACGCTCTCATACAAATCAAAATACTAGTCTTCTTATCTTTGTGGACTGTTCATTAAAAAAAAAAAAGTTTCAATAGTAGGTAAAAAATTTGGGTGCTGAAAATGGTTATCAGACCAGCATTATGTAATATTTAAAAAAAATATATTTTTATTGCTTTCTTGTGTTTCATATATTTTAGCGAGTTATTTATATTTTAAGATGTTTTTTTTTCTCTCTGTAGCCCTGTCATCATGTACCCGGTTAGTTTTCTGTGCGGTTACGCTGTCTGTCCAAACATAACCGCTGCTCTGTTTTCTTGTAACCCATTTTTAAAAATGCCAAGGTGAATCTGTTTTAAAACACTCCGCACCTGGGGTCTATGCAGACAGTGAAACCATTTTTTGGAGTTTACACTTTGTCCTTGATTTGTTTACAAACAGGAAGCGCTGTGTTAAATAATCATTTTAAAAACACAATGAATCAACTGCCAACTGTTGATTTGGTAGAAGTTGCAGCGTTTCAGGGGTTTTTGAGTGGTGTCTGTGTGGATGCATTTTTTTTTGTAAATGGACACATGTGGATGTAACTTTTTGTACACATTGTCACATTGTGCAAAAAACCCTGTTTAAAAAAAAAAAACGTGGGTATGTGTGGACATTGTCTCATCCCCCAAAATGAGGATTTCTTCCAACGTGCATCATACGATCAAGAAATGTGAATGGTATGTGCACTTCATATTCTACCTGGAAGCACTAGATAGTCTGGGTAGTTCTCACTTATTGTAAACCTACTTCTTCTCATTATATTGGTATTTTGAGTATATTATGGAGTAGAACTGTGCAGTGCTTAAAAACCTATGGAAAGAAGACTGGCTAAACAAAACAGTGTGTATCAAGAGGGTCGGTAAAGCACATTTGGAGGAAAGATGGATGATTGTGTTGGCAGAGGTGATGCAGATGTTGGCAGGACAGGAGGAATTGGCGGAGAAGAAAATAGTTTCAAGTTTATACACCACCTATAAAAAAAGTAAAAAAATTCAAGCACAAAAAAGTATTGTTGGGGATATAACACATCATGGGGATTGGTATTTTAGGAAATAATGTTAATAAGATTAATAATATTCAGTACAAAACATGTTTAAAAAGGATTTATAAATTCACTTTAATATCATGGTAATGTAAATTAATAGGTTTTCTGAGTGAACAATAGTCATTAAGCTCCAGTTCCTTTTTAAATCATTTGAAAATAATAAAACAAAATAAGACAAAAATGAGGATTGCATTCCACCCAAAAATATTTTTTACTTTGGCATGTTATAATATAAAAAGACCTAAAATGTATCTTTATGCTACACCCATAAACCCAAATTCCACATTAGCCATGTTTCCATTCAAAGATGCAAATAAATGTATGCACAACACTGTAATATTGCCTAAAGTATTTGTGAATAAAGCACCATTTCCATCAAATGAGTCCAAGGGAACAAAATCATCACTTCATGATAAACTGGCGCCACATTTCAAAAGAAAAATGGAAGTTGCTGCTTAAGATATATTTTTGTGTAACAACTTTATTTTTGTATTTAACACAATATGTGCTGTTGTCTCATCTTGCTTTTGAAGGTGGGAGACGGATCTTTGGGAACATCTACAGGAGGTGACAAGACTTTGGGTAAGGAATTTTACAGTGACCAAAACAATATTTCAATCCAATGAAATCGGCCCTCATCGCTGCCTAGTTCTGCCATTACATTGGGATTTATTATGTTGGCTTGCTTGCAAAGCCAACATATTGTTATTGCACCTAAACTTCTTCTTCTTCTTCTTCTTCTTCTTCTTCTTCTTCTTCTTCTTCTCT
>SRMA01025553.1:128891-209941 GCA_007224835.1 Danionella cerebrum
TATCCTACATATAGTACATCCCACCATACTATACATATATTACCACTATACATATATGTATGACCATTTTTAAACGACACCAAAATGCTTGCCATAGCATTCGTGTTGTCGTATGTCCCAACCAGGATTCGAACCCCAGTCTCCCATATGAAGGACAGCAGCTTCACCACTATATCCTATATCCTACATATAGTATATCTCACCATACTATACATATATTACCACTATATGTATATGTATGACCATTTCAAGCAACAATAAAATGCTTTCCATTTTCATTTTTAAAAAACACAGTTATTACTCCAGGTGGCCTGAACCACAAGGAGTGCACATAATTGCTCCATTCACCTCCATTCAAAAATTCTGCCAAAGGATGTTTAAAATCTCAATCGCAGGCTATTTCTAACTCGCCATAAATCATTCAAACTTTATCACAGCTTCCCAAAATTTGCACCATTCTCTTCCTTAAAATCGTGTGATTCTAACAGTAAAGGAAATATTTTATAATGTCTTGTCCTTCTTTCATAATCCTTATTTGTTTGGAGGTATGGATTTCTCTGAAATGAGCAGTTGCACAGAATCACATGAAGGCTATTTCTAGCTCGCCATAATTTTTTTATTTCTAATTACACCTTCACAAAATTTAAAGTATTCTCTTCGTTAGGGTCTTCTGCTTCTGACAAAGAAAGAATCATTTCGATATGTCTTACTGTTCTTCTATAATCTTTATTTGTTTGAGGCATGGTAATTGGATTCTCTCCAGCAGATTTTCCATCGTTGAAACTCCAGCAGGTGCAGTTGATTACTAATAAGTAGGTCAAAGGTGTCTCATAGACTTTCAATGGCCCATTGAAATGAATATATATTTAAAGACCATCCTAACAACAATCTTTGCCAAGACATCCAAACAAGTCCAAGGATAGTATAGTGGTAGCGCTGCCGTCCTTCACATGGGAGACTGGGGTTTGAATCTTGGTTGGGACATACGACAACACGAATGCTATGGCAAGCATTTTGGTTTCGTTTAAAAATGGTCATACATATATGTATAGTGGTAATATATGTATAGTATGGCTGGATATACCATAAGTAGGATAGTACAGTGGTAATGCTGCTGTCCTTCACATGGGAGACCGAGGTTCGAATCCTACGACATGACAACACAAATGCTACGGCAAGGGGGAGCCAGAACGGTGGGTCGAAAATAAAATAAAATAATTCTTAAAATAATTAAAATAATTAAATAAAAATTAAAATAATTATTAAGCAACAATAAAATGCTTGCCACAGCATTCGTGTTATCGTATGTCCCAACCAGGATTCGAACCCCGGTCTCCCATGTGAAGGACGACAGCAAAACAACTGTACTATATCCTACATTTAGCATATCCCACCATACTATACATATATTACCACTATATGTATGACCATTTTAAGCAACAATAAAATGCTTACCATAGCATTCATGTTGTCGTATGCTCCATCCAGGGTTCGAACCCCGGTCTCCCATGTGAAGGACGGCAGCATCACCACTATACTATATCCTACATATAGTATATCCCACCATACTATACATATATTATCACTTCACATATATGTATGACCATTTTTAAACGACAACAAAATAGATGTTCGAACTATACAATTACATAATTGGTATTTGGGTCAAAATTGATTATTATGTTGGCTTGCTTGCAAGTAGGTCAAAGGTGTCTCATAGACTTTCAATGGCCCATTGAAATGAATGGAGCATGAATCCCATAGATCCTATTGTAAAAGAGCTTCTGTAATTGATTGACACTGGAAAGCCATACTAGCATTAAGGATGCAAATCACTTATCCAGCCAATCGTTGCTTGTGATTTAACATAAAATAATTAAACCACACCCACTTTTTGACATAACTTTAGATGTCAAATATCTTCTAAACGGAACACAGTAGAGACATGGGGGTTGCTTTATTTTATTCTAAATGGAAAGTAGATTACAACATGGTCACTGACTCCTCCATAGCAACCAAATTGTTTACCATAGCAACTAAATTGCCATATCTCTTTCTTAGCTTAGGAAAATGCTAGAGACTTGGGGGTTGGTGAGCTTCACCCATAGTGACAGGGGTCACTGACCCCTCCATAGCAACCAGACAGGTTACCATAGCAACCAATATTACGCATCTCTCTCTCATTTTAGGAAATTCATAGCGATATGGGGGTTGATGTATTTTACTCGTATTGATATGGGGAGCAATATATTAGGTCAATATATTAGGTCACCAATTTTGCATGTACTTATCTCAGCTTATGAGAATCATAGAGACATGGGGTTGGATTATGTTATTGTTGCGGAATTGACAACATTCTAAAAAATGGCTATTAACGGCACCAACGCAAGCCAACATCGAAGTTTGGGTGCAAATTTTAAAATCTAGTTTAGAATGCGTTTCTATCAAAGTTCTTATCGGATGAAAAGTTTAGCCTCCATCATTTTTATGCATATTTTCAGCATTTTTGTACATCTTGCCCTTTCCATCCAGTGTTTGGAAACGCAGCTACTATTACGAGAACAAGAAGATGTCTTAACAGTCTTACTGTAAAAGCAGTAGGAGCAAACCTGTCACCTGACACTCTGGGGTAAGAGGAGCATTATCCTCTGTTGACAGTGTTTGCATAAGGGTGGTGCTGGGTGTGTGAAAGAGGGTTAAATTACAGGATATGTGGTCAGGCCACTAAAGAAAATCTGCAAAGTAATGTTTATAAATATAGATGTGACCCACAGGTCCTTCAATGGCCTCCTTTTAACCTGGTACCTATTTAAGCACCGTGCTGTTGGCCTGTGGTGCAATGGGCAGTTTCTGAATGAGGGCTAGTGTTCTTCTGGGCCAGAGAAGGGAAGTCAAACTTTAACAGCTATGTTTGTCCACCCTGTGCTCAGGTTAAAGAAACTTTGGCGTATTTATTTAAGCCATAACCTTGTTTTTCTGATGCAACGACCAGCGCAGCATGTTTGAAATAAGCTCCAGTTTCCCTGGAGCTGGTTGAAGTGGACAGGAAAGCCATAAGATTATGAGAACTCTGCAGCAGATGTGCTGCTCGTCTTTCAATGGTTTAATGAATGTTTATTTAATGTTCAGTGCTGGCTGCCTATGTTTCACTGGATGGATTGCAGCAGTGTGAAGTGATGCACAGTGCAGTTACATGTAATTGGAGTATAGTGCACATTTGAATACTGATTTAAAAACATAGTTTCTGTTATCTGTTAAATATCATTGGTATAATTGTCTCAGTTTTCCACTTGCAGATATCACTTGAGTCTTTCGGTTGAACGCCATCCATGGGCCTTTCTTAAGGTGAGTTTTCTATCATATGCTTGCCTGGGCTCCCTTCAGACATTCTATAGTTTTCTTTTAAGGTGATTCGGGTAATTACTGTAAACTGAAGACCCTACATCAGAGTGACCTATCCAGGAGACTCCCTGACTTTCGTTATCCAGAACTTGAAGCACCAGCATCTCTGTGGATGAGATGGATTGATGGGTCGGTGGGTTTTTCTGGTGGATGGATGGAACACATCTTCCGCAACTACCTCTGGGTTAATACTTGAAAACAGACCAAGAAGGAAGATCAAAGATCAAACGAAAAAAAAGAAGACAGACAGAGAACACGTCAAATATTACCCTAAGTGTGGAATCAAACTCATTGATTCCAATGCAAGCAAATGCTGCAATGGGACACAAATGACACAAAAATAAAGTGTTAAAACGAAAAGCAAACTTTACCTTCTAATACAACATTAAGAAGTATTTATTTCTCAAGGTTAACACCAACATTGTGGTCTAATTTGATGTTTAAAGTCATAATATAGTGCATATACAGCAGAGAAATATGCAGCCACTTACTGTAACACTTCTCGGAGCCTTTTTCTAGTATTTGTTTCATGTTTTGTTTTATCTTGTGACTTTATCTTGTGACTTCTGTCTCTGACCTCTTTTATGTTCTCAGCTATCTGTTGAAGAGTATCACAATTGCCACCTGACGTCTAGCAAATGGAAAGGGGTTATCCGATTAATCAATATATCAATCAGGGACAGTGATTGATTATTTGATTATTAAAATGGTCAATAGTAGCAGTTCTAGATTGATGGACGTTTTCTCAACAAAGCTCAAAAGCAGGTTACGTATAATAATACAGTTTCCCTTTTTCCACCACAAATGAACAGCATCCTCCTGATTGACGCAACGGTTGCCATTCTACATATTGGCTTACTCTTGGACAGAAGATTAAGGGCTAAAGACATTAGTAGATGGGGATTATTGTGAGGCCTTTATGGACCTTGAAAACTTTGAGCAAATTTTGCTAGGATGCTAAACTGTGATTGCTTTTAATTGAACATCCTGGGAATTTTTATGACCTCAGAGATTTGGGATCTCTGTTTATTCTCTCGTATAAAGGACTGCTTCATATAAAGTACAATATCCATTTCAGTGCTCTGAGGCACTAGGAACAAACGCCAACCTCCCACAATCCTCCCACTGGAAGAGACAAACTTCCATCACCCGGCCACTTGAGGCTGGTACCAGAAAAAATTCCCCTTGACACTTGTTGGGGGTGTTACAGTACACAGACCTCTGTTTTAACTATATTGTCCTGTTCATTTTAGTTCTGATGGTTGTTGTTGAAATATTAATCATAACCCATTTTAGAACACTCTGGAAGCAAGGTTTAAGAAGATATAACAGAAAACACTAATTTGTTTAGCTTTAAACACTGAAGATGCTAACAAAAAAGTTGACAGCAGGAAAGAGCAAGAAAGTCTCCCAGCAACCTCACTGAAAGAGCTAGTACATTCCTAGTTGTAATGCAACTTCCTGTTTTTTATCTAAATTCAGAACCAAAAGATTGAAATTGTATTTTTGTCATCCTTTAGATCACACGAACATATAGCAAATAGAAATTTGGATTTATTTAGTTAAGAAAAAATTACATTACTCAGTTTTAGGCATCGGTGTGAATGATGATGATGTTGATGCAGATTTATTTAGTATTTTCTTTTGTATAATTAATTCTCAACAACCAATGCTTGAGTACGATCCTCGAGAAGTTTGGCTCCTCTAACTTTTCCTCGCCATCCATTGATTGGATGTTTGATCACATTTTTTCTGATGCGTGAATAACATCTGATAACAATCAGGTTAATTAAAATAATAATACATGACATATACTCAAATGAAGACCTGAAGCACAGAGATACACATATGTGAATTGACACATTGAGGTAATACAGAACAGATTGATGTGAGTTTGAACTTTCACCACATGGCACTGCCTCTGTTTAGCTTTTGCGCAATTACGATAACCGATCCACCAATTGTAATCTACTTCCATACTTGGCTGCACCCTTCTCCTCTCCCATAAGAAACCTCAAAAAACCAGAACCATAATTTTGTAAGGTCCAAGTAAGGCTTGGACCTTACAAAGCCAAGTAAGACTTGGGCCTAGGCAGACCTCAAGGTGAACACCCTGTGCTGACCTCAGTTAAACACTTTTTCTCCATGTGATCTATCCAGGTACAGACCATGGTTATCCCTACTTGGCTTCAGTTGGAAACCAGTCTCTAGCTTTCCAAAAGGGATTTGACTGGGGTGAAAGTTAGCCCTGGATTTTACCCAATGAGTGCTGGAATCCTGTTAGGATGCAATATCATCAGAAAAAAAACCTAAACACATGTTTTTGGTCAAATTATATTATCATTAACCACATCTGGCATTTCACAGTTTTGCAAAAAGGTCAAACATTCACACCTCGTTCCACAGAAAATCTGATGTTTCAAAGATCACTGCTCCACATAAAATAAAGCGATAATTGCAGTTACATAAGCTTTCCCCTGCTGAATGGAAGATTTGGAGTTTTGTCAAACCAAAAGGAAAACAGCCATACTTAAAATCAACAAAGAGAAATGTACTTTTAGATTCCCACCCTTGTAAAAGTTTCCCACATGGTCCATTACGTATAAAGCACACCTGAGAGTGGAACTGTGTTCTTAGGCATAAGATGAGATCTGCCCAGTTTCTGTAATGGAAGCCTTGGCCGTATACAGCAAATTAAATTCAAGCGCATGTATCAACCCTCAGATTTTTGCAGCTCCCCTTCTCCATCAGTCCATAATTGTAGACCTCACCCATATCAAGCAACACTAGCATTCCTCAACTCAAACTAATTATAGCTTGCAGGGCCACATGTATACACATCGCCTGAGCCCTGACGGAGAAAGGGGAAAGCCAGACTTCCCAGTGTAATTTAGAGACCCCGGCAGTATGCTTATTCTGATGGAAACCATACTTTTTTTTTTAAGTTCGGTTGGAAATGAGAAGACTTCAGCATCAGTTGCATCAACAACGACACACATTGTGCAAACACAATCATCAAACAAGAGGCAAGGAACAGAGTGGTTTACGAGGCTTTTCTTTGTTCCAGTGTTTAACGTCCTAGCCATATGACTGGATCACTATTGTAATTCTGTGTGAGAGACACAAAAAGGGAATGTAAACATAGACAAAAAGCCTCACTGTCTGCTCTTGCTGAATCACTGGTTGCGTATCTCCGGATAAACCGAGGCCGATCCCTTGGGCCAGAAGCCCAGCAGAGGAGTCGGGAAGTAGAGCAGACTGAGCTGAAAGGCTCCATAGAGCAGTGGAGAGTGGCTGTGGTGGTTGGAGCCAGAGCGCATTGAAGAGCTCAGCTGACCCATACACATTCAGTCAGCCGGGGGCTCCTGCCCTTATCACATGCCTAGGTCACACCAACACCTGATACCAGCACAATGCCGCTCTGTTACCGTCAGATTGGGTTTTCTGTTACTGCCTGTGTCTGTATGTCTCTGTTAGCAGGCACTCGGCCATTTAATTCAAAAAGTGGTTTGTTACCTATGGTTTCCACACTGCAAGGAGGAAGTATTGGGGTTTATACGCATGAAGACGATTACAACAATAATGTTTCTGGGTATTCACAAATTAGGGTTTCTAGGAATGTGTATGTTTCAGTCCTTAAAAGTGATGCTGTGGCTGGGGTTGAGACCGGGAACAGGAACCCAATAGTGTAGGTGAAAGATGAGTATATAAATCTTGCAGGTTACTGTGGATTGCAATATTGGGGATTGTGGAGGTAAGTATTATAGATCAGTGTAGATCCAGTTCACTGGAGTCATGGACAGCAGCTGGAGAACATGGCGGGAAATTAATGGTGATTATTGATAAGGGAAGTGATTTAAGAAAAACTCTGGTGATTTGTTTTCAGGTGTGTAGGGAATTGATTTAAGGTGCAAACTGTGGTAAAGAAACCTGGCATTAGCTGCATTTCCATCAAACTATTTTTATGCAAATTTGGAATATGCAAATATCAATTTTGAAAATGCGCATACAAAATCAAACATTTTTATCGAATAGTTCACATAAACTTTGCTGGAAACGCATTTAAAGAATAAATCCAATGTGTAAATCCAATGAATAAATACAATGTGTTTTTCTGCCAGAACCCGGGGAGCAGCATATGGAGTAACCAATTTCATTGCACAACATCTGAAATGTTGTTTTGGTCATTCTAATATTCTTTAGCCAAAATCTGTAATCAAAGCGGTTTGGTTTTATCACCTCCCAGAACTGTCTTGACCAGCTACGTTCCAAAGAGCAGTCTTTTACCTCCGAAAGCAAGATTGTACGACGGTTCATATTGCGTATTGTCTACATGTTTTAAGACATGTAGTTATTAAATACGTAAAAAGGCTTTCTTATTTTTCTTTTGAAGAATAATTTGGTGAATTTTGTGCCCAATTATCAGGAAGTGGCTATTTTTTTCTCTTGGACTCTTTTGATGGGAAATGTTTTATTCAATATTCTAGTTTTTCAAGTTTAATCCGCATCTTTGGATGGTAACATGGCCATTGATTTAGAGGGAGTTTGATATTAAATCTTCGTAAGCAAACATTATTTTTCAGAGAGTTCGTTCAGATCCCTTTAGATGTACTTGACGTTCCATTATCAATTCATGGGGTTTAATAAGATATCCATGGGGGTTATTAAGATGTATTCATGGGTCTTATTCTACAAAAGAAAATGTGTGAAGTGACACAATGAAAATGTCTGGTCAGCAGTTTTCCCAAAAAGCATAAATTTTTCCCAAAGGTGTCCCATCAGATTGGGACTCTGCAACGGTCAGTCAAGTTCTACAACAAAAGTCTCACTCATCCATGTCTTGGCCTCCCCAAAACTATTACCCCCATGTTGGGAGCATGGAATTATTCCAAATTTCATGCTATGTTGAAGCACTGAGATTTCTTTTCACTGGAACAAGTCCACACCATAGTAACCCCTCAGTTGAGGCAATGCAGTCATTACTATGCTCTATTCTGCAACACCAAACCCAAACATATTTATCAGATGAAAGCAGTGCAAATAAAACATCACTTGAGGCCACTTGCTTTACATCACTGTATTGCACTTGGTGATGTATGGCTTGGAGGCAGCTGCTCAGTCAAAAAACATTTGATCTCTATAAGTGCTCATCTGACATGTGCTTCACCCTTCGCAGACCCCAACTGGTTTTATTTCAAGGCTGAGTTGTGAATTCCCATTCACTTCCTGCTGAAATCGCACTGACAGATGTTTAATGTATGGAATATTTAATATTGATGACATTTCACAACCACACGTTTTACTGAAAATAACCCATTCATACACTTCTAGTTTTTTGCAAGTGATGGCACCATCTGAAGTTAATTATTAACTACATTTGGCAATATATTGCATTGTGACAAGTATCCACAGAAGACGAGTCAGGGACTGATAAAAAAAAAAAAAAGACACAACAATGTAACATTTCACAATCTGATTTTGTTTTAAATGGCCAAACTAGTTTTTCTATCCTTTTTGTTCATTTTTTTTAAACTCGTCAAATCAAATTTAGCCAGTTGTTATAGTTACAAGGTTGATCTGTTGTTTAAGAAATCATTTGACTCAATATGATATAAATACTTTTGATTGGCATTTAAATATGAACAGATTCACATACTCATTCAGTTAGAGAGTGAGAAAAAGCAGGCATTTGTTCATTAACCCCTGAAAAAAAACGGCATGAGAAGACTTTATCCAGACTCCTGGAGTGAAACCATTTCTCCACTCTGCACTTCCAAAAATTCTGTACTATTTCACCTCAGGTCTGGAAAATGATGGGCAGCCATGTTCTGTCCCAGCTGGAGCTCAGAAGCCCAGATAACAGCAAAGTAACCCCACATATAGAATAACACAAGCTAAACGCCTCCAAGTCATCCATGAGACCCTTTGCACAGGCCCCTAAACTTTGATTTGTATAGCATGCAGAAACTGAGGATTTCAAACAGGCTTCAGTCACCCATGGTCCACTTTTTGTTTACTGTTTCTCTTTCAAACAACGGACAACACTAGAAAAGGTTGTTTGGTGAGCAACAGATGTCCCACAAGTATGCTTTGTGTTTAGTATGGATTAGGTTCACAGGGCAAGGGATATTCCTGGTTAAGATTCACTTAAATCCAGGACAATGCATTGAATCTCTTTATTGGATACAGAAAGATTATGTCATGGCCCTGAGGTAATGGCTATTGTTTTTTTTTCAACAATATTGCTATTATTTCATTTTTACATTGAAAATCTACTTATTTGTTATAATCATTATTCAGGGTCACATTTGTACTGCGGCCAATTAGTTCACAACACAACAGCAAATCACTATTTCAAATGGAAAACAATCAAAACTGCTACTGCGATTCAAAAATGTATTTGCAGCCATCTTTTTGATTTGCAGTTGTGTTGGGCACTAATTGGTCACCACCATGCATTTAACATTTAATTATTTGGCTTCTAAGGTTGTAAATGTGGGCAACATTCAGGCGGTGTTGCATAAACATTGAAATGCATATATGATGAACAGAGATGAACATTGTCATGAATATCCATTTTATTGCTGTCTCCTCATCTCTACCACTGAATCAAGGGGTTGCGAGTTTCTGCTTGGTTATAATCATTATGATCATGAAGCCGTGCATCCATATGACAAAGAAGTTTGAAATAATGCAGTGACCGCCACCCCTGGTTAGAGTTTAACCATAAAGCTGAACATTTCAGTGGTTTCCAGCGATAGAAAGATCAAGCAATGCTCAGGGTGATTAAAGTTTTGTGTGTGCAACTATTTTTGAATTTATAGAACGTTTCATAAAAGTATTACTGATTCTACTGTAAACCACAATCAGTGAAGAAAACAGAAGATAAATGCTACAAAACTACTTTTTCACCAGATTGGTAATTTTTTTAATAGTAAACATTAAATAGTATTGTGTAAAAAGGCAGAAATATTTTAAAGTTTTAAGTAATACTTTGTTTCTGTTTAATATATTTATTTTTCATTTTAAGAAATAAAAACGTAACATGAAATATTGCTAAAGAACCAGATCAATTATTGATATTGCCATGAAAATCAAAAAATAAAATGATGGCTAAAAAAATTGAGGTAGCAATCATTAAAGTTTATTCATTTTTAGTAAAAACAAAGCAGTTGAATTGAATAGATGCACACACACACACACACACACGCGCACACACACAAACCGAAAGTATATAAAAATGAATTATTTCGTTTGCTTCTATTGTTTTAGCAAACTAACCAGTAGATGACCTCTATGATTAATTAATAAATTATTATTTTTCATTTTTGATATTATAGTTGCAGCACTGTTGAAATTGTCCTGGTATTCCAACATTTTGAAAGTGGGACCACCAGTGCAACCTGTAAAAAAAACCAAAATAATATATTAAAATTTAAAACCAAAAAAGTTATGTTAATGAAATTAATATATGGGTAAAAATTATTATTATATAAAAAGCAATTTTTGTTTTGTGTTGCTAAGACTAAGCTTATTCTTTTTTAAAATTCAGTACCATCCTGATGAAAATCCAAGAATAAATTACCATAGAGATCATCAAATTATTCTATGAATATAGAGTAAAAAAAATAATGAAATACTTCATCATTTTTGCAGTTCTTTTAATAATCTTCAAAATGCTCACCCACTGTGACTACATCTAAAATGCAATTTGTCTCCCACATTAGACAAAAAGTTGCTTAGATGTGCTGAAAATGTCATACAAGAACAAAAAGTTAGTAAAGGTTTAATCAAATTTGGATTCTGTTTAATGAGCTATATGTTTGTTGTTTTCAGAAGACAATGACAAACTTTTGTAAATCAACAGAAAATTTGCATATTACTGGTGCTCAGGCGGCTCCTAAACCAGGTGTCTCCCAACTGCAACCTGCAAAAGCACACAACATTCTTCAAACAGCAGAAACACAAATCATGATCACAGATACTGAGCAGAGAGTCACGTGTGGTAATGATTCTCTCAAGCCAATCAGAAAAAAGCATCACTAAAGTTCACTTTTCGAAACTGACTTGAAGCTTGAAGTAAAAATGAACCACATACCGTATGCACTGGAAGCCCTGAATCAAACCACACCCTGATGTAGCATCGAGAGGAAAAGAGGCATAACAAACTGTAAATGGTACATAATCCAAATAAACACAACTGTCCATGGCATAGTACCTATTGTAAAGATCTTAAGGCTTGATGGCCTCAAATGACTCTACCTTAACCCACATAATGACATCATACTACTTTACTGCCAACCAACTGTGTGCTTCAGAGGTTCTGCATCTTAACCAATCCACTTGCCGTTACTAGGTACGAGCTTGAATCTACATTCTGTTTTTGTACATGTTGTGACCAATCCTGAACATATATATATATATATCCTAATTAATTAATTATAAATGATCGGTCTCCTTCCCTTTCTCAGTCCCTTTCTCTTTCTCTTCACCTGTGAAGTACCATCAGCAAATATTTAAGGTATAAAAGAGCGTAGAAAGATAATGGCCTTTACGTTGTTGTTCTACTTTTTGAGAGAAAGTAACCAAATTGACCATTTTTGGATCAGTTTTATTTCTGGTGCAGTGTTCTTTAATTTTGATCAGTTGTGAGTTGTCATTCAGTGTGAGTTGTTAGTTCTGCGATGGGTTAGAAACTTTCAAGTCACTACTTTACAAGGCAGGGCAAGTCCGAGTCAAGTCAAAAGTACATTTCAAGTCAATTTCAAGTCCTTTACAAAAAAAAAAAGACAAAAAAAACCAAAGAAATAATAGGTTACATTTATCAACCACTATATATTAACTCTCTTAACATGACTCAAGTCCACAACTTTGTAGACCTCTCTCTCTCTCTCTCTCTCTCTCTCTCTCCAGTGTGTACCCCATCTTTCACCTGAAGTGTACCCCATGACCCGGATGGATGGATGGACTGAATATGTGCTAGTAATCATTTATTCTATCCATCAAGTCAATATAGATTTAGGTTTATGTGAATGTTTCTAATTATAGTGAATAAGTACAGATCTACATTAAGTTCACCATGTTTGCTCATTTTCAGGCTAATGATCCATGCACTTACAGAAAAAAAACAAGTTATATTTATTTCCCGTTTCAGAGATTTTTTTAGTACGAAATCTATATTTTTTTAGTAATTTTTTTTATAAAACGTTTTCCATTAAATTGCGCACTTCACAACAAACCTGAAATTGTAGAAAAAAATAAAAATAATTAAATTTTATTCGTTAAATTCAATTGTGCAACACTTTGAAAAACACAAGCCATCTCACAGGTATTTTACTCCCAAGTGGTATTCCTTTTTTCACCCCTAGTTGGCACTGATGGCACCAATTTGGGGTCTGTAAAATTGTGCATTCTCACATTTTAACTAGAATTACCTAGAATTTAAATAGATGTGTCATAACTCTTGTAATCTTCATTTAAAGCCAAAAACATTTTTGATGTTAATAGGTACATCTCATCATTCCACCGTAACGCAAAACCGGTGCTTAAGGAGACTTCTAACGGTTAAATAGACTGTCAAGTTATACCGTTTAAAATGAAAAATGACACAATTCAAATTATTTTTCAAATAAATGTTTAGCTAACCCAGCCATTTAGTGTTTTGACCATTAAAGTTTTTTTTTTTAAGATTTATTTTCTTCTAGCCAATGCTGTTGTTATTTTTTTATTGAGAGGGCAGTGGATTGTGACAGGAAATGAAGTGGGAAAGAGAGTAGGGAGAGATGGGAAAGATTTCATTGAATACAGTGATGGGACTATACCTCAATAAAACCTTTATCAATTGATTCCAGTGGAAAAACATGATGCCACCAAATGTCTGAACACTAACTGCAAAAGATTGGGACTTCTGGAGCATCTCACAAAACAGATTTGCTTCATCCACTGTGCCATATGAATAAATATATATCATTTTCTTAAGTATTTTTGGCTTAAAACTTTGTTTTCTCAGAATTCAGAAAAATCCCATGCAGCTCGTTCTGGAATCAGGTCACCTTTTATTGCACAGAAAATGGGGCTTGGTATCAAAATAGTGTTATAAAATGAAAATATGTTTTCTGGCTAGATTTGCAGATAACTACTTTCTATAATTCATAGCAGTGTTTTTGAAAAAACAGGGCACTTGCTGAGTGCATTTGAAATTAACCAACTGTACTCATTAATATTCTTTCCAAATGAGGCCTTTGATCCGGGTTCATGTTGAGGACATTCAGACGTATTCTCCAGAAGGGCAATTAGTTTGCCAGCGTCCCCTGTTGGAATGAGTGAAGAAGACCTCTCTACATGCGGTCTTCTTCATTAGCTCAGTTACGCTAACTGACTCCAGGTCAGCTCAACCAGGAGAATTTTAAAAATGCATGATGCCGATATGAGCAAGAGCTGACACTGGAAACTAGCCAGACTGAGCTTCTTTGCTGTCCCTAGTCGATCTGCCTTCATCTCACTCACCTTTCTGCCCTTTCTGAAAGTGTTTAGGAATAAATGAGCCTCTATGAGAAACCCCGTTGTGCCCTCCTCTTGGATCCATGTGCAAAGCAACTTATGCACTGTTGCTTCTGTAAAGCATCATGCCCGGACTGGGATACAAAGTTTGAGTTTTAAAATGGAAAGACCCCTCCCTCCAACCCCTCAAGGCCTGACAGCAAGCCGTCTAGGCCACAGTCAGCTAGAGTTCAGGCTTTTGAAAAGTACTGGCAAGGGATGGGGCAGTTCCTAGCACACAGAGATGAATGAGGCCAGTGTGTCTCTGTGGCTCTGCTCTGAGAGATGGGGAGGGTGAAGACAGGAGCTCATGGACAACACCTGGCAGTAGTGTGGTGTCAGTCTGACCCAAATGTGGTGAGACCAACTGAAATCTGAGCAAGTCAGAGACGCTAGGGAGTAAGAAGAGAAGCTTGTGACTTGACTCGAGCCTCACCTAGATTATTATGTTTTAAGGGCTTTACTTATATTGCGAACAAGTTTTATGTCATTTGAGAAGAGGATACACTGTACACCAAATAGAATAGAAAATCGTTTAAAACTTTTGTAACTTTCACATCAACAAAAGTTTAGGTGAATTCAGTTGAAAGTATTGACTCCCATAAATTGATGACAACTTATAGCCCATGTCCACGCGAGCACATTGTACAAAATAAATACCGGAACACAAAAAACTCTGTAAACACTCTACCAAACCAAAAGGGGGCTCTTTAATAAGAGTATTCAGCAGTGTGCTTTAAAAACACAGACACCTCTGTTTGGTGATCAAACAAGAAACATATGCATGTCATCATGTATGTGTTGGAAGCCAAGATAGAACAGAAAACAGCAACACGGTCTGGCATCAACAAGGCATTAGTGTAGGCCAGAGATATGTCTAAAAAAATAAAAAAGTAAATTGAATCTGTGAGACATTAGTTTAAAATCTCATATGAATGGCATATTATTGCTGTTATGTGCACTATTTTTAGGAATCAACTAGACAATTTTAGCATTTCTTGAACGCATGCAGCTTTTCCATACTACATTATGTGTGATGTATAAAATTAGCTTTAAACCGATGATGCCATCTGTCAATATTACATTTTTTAAACTTGTAGGTTTTAATCTGGACTTCAACAGGTCTTCTGCTTACCTCGATTGTAACAAGTGGATATTTGCCTTTCTATCGGCTCGAACCAGTCTGGCTCTCTCATCTGACGCATCAACCAAAAGTATTTGCCAAACTGCTGCTCACAGGAAATTTACATTTTTGGACCATTCTGTGTAAAAAGGTTGTTGGGCAAAAAATCCCAGTAGATCCAGTACAAGTTTCTGAAATACTCCCATCTGGCACCAACAACTAAATTATATTCAAAGTCACTTAAATCACAGTTGTTCCCAATTCTGATGCAGAAGATCATCTTTACCATGTGCCTAAATGCATCGAGTTGCTGCCATCTGATTGGCTGACACAATATTTGCATTTAAAAGCAGTTGTCCAGGTGCATCGAATAAAGTGATGGCCATTAATACTTATTATAATGATATTGTCAAAAGTGCAGTGATGACATCACTGTGGTTCTTCACCAATCAAAGCCTGCAATGCTGCTGCAAGTCAGTTACCTTTAACAACAGAATTAAAGAGGTGCTGCGGGTAGCTTCTTCCTGCATTCACGTAGAGGTGGCCTCTAAACCTCAAATTTTAAAGAAAATATTAAACCAAAATAATTATACCAAACATTACCCTGTGAGCCATTTCTAGCCTGACAGGGATAGCTATAATGAACTTTAAAGCCCATTACTTGAACCGTGAAATAAGTTGAATTGACTCACATTTGGCTTCACAGGAAGTCATATCTTTTAATACAGGGATTCAAGCCCCAATTTAAACCAATGGGTTAATCACAAATTAACCACCTTCAGACGAACTCCATGAAGGAGAATTAAGTTAAAGATAATTATTCCTCCATCAGATGCACATGTATAGCCAAGCGGCTGGAGCCATGGGACTTAATGATGGCAGCACTCCAAGGTAATCACAACTCACAAGGGATGCACTAGAAACATAGAGGAACAAGCTGCTACTTTATCTGTTGAGGGACAGAGGGAAAGTGATATAGGGAGAGAAAGAGCTACAGATGTTTTCACTCTTTTACTGCAGCTCTTTCTCACAATTTCTTGAGTTACATTTCCCGCAGCTTTAAAAAGCCCCACGTGTTTCCATTTATACCCAGAGTTACTGCATCAGTGATTGCTGCTGAATAATTAGTTTGGGGTGTTGACAGAAAAGCAATACATACCGCAGCAATACGACTAGGTTGTAAAGCAAGCTTGTGGTTAGTAGAGACTAGAGATACCTTTAACCCTGTAATCTCCAAATCTGCATTTCACCAAGCGATAATAGAGTGGGGGTCGACTAAGGGGTTAATTAAAAAGGATATGGTGAAATTCAAACGATGCTTTTCTTTTATGGGCTGTAAAAGCACATACATGCTGAGCAATGAAAACTAGTTGCAACATGAAATGTGCATGTGTTTTTTTTCTTCTGACAAACGGGATTTATCTGCAAAGCAATGAGCTGCAAACTGCTGATGCTGGCACTGGTTTAGCAAAGTGCACTCACTGCACACCTTTTCAAGCTCTTTGCATAACCCAAATTCCTCCAGTGCAGCCCCAAGAGATCACTTCTTTTATTTCCAGACAATGCTCTGCATCTACAGTGCACTCAGATTTTGTCTTAAGGGCATTAGATGATATAAGCCGGTTATTAAAACGATATCTCACAATGCTAAGAGTCTGTCGGTCAAGATAAACACTCACAGACGCTTGTGAAGATTATATGCTGACTAAATAATCCTCATTATTATATTACATTTGCACAAATCTCATTTAAATAACAGCGTTCTAACCTCACCGGCCACTTTATTAGGTACACCTAATGTTAATCAGTCAAATCAGCCAATCACATGGCAGCAACTCAATGCATGTTAACATGGTCCAGACGACCTGCTGCAGTTCAACCTGAGGTGATTACAGAAACTGTTGCTCTACTGCGATTTTCATACACAAACCATCTATGGGGATAACAGAGAATGGTACAAGCTGATTTGAGGTAACAGTAACTCAAATACCCACTCGTTACATTTTTAGATATGCAAAAGAACATTCCTGAATGCACAACATGTAGAACGGATGGGGTACAGCCGCAGAAGACGCCATGGCATGCCACTCCTGTCAGCTGAGAACAGTAAACTGAGGCTACATTTCACACAGGCTCAACAAAATCGGACAAAAGAAGATTGGAAGAACGTTTGCTTGGTCTGACGAGTCTCGATTTCTTCTGCGACGCTGGGATGATAAAGTCAGAACATGGCATCAACAACATGAAAGCATGGACTCAACCTGTATCAAGCTGGTGGTGGTGGTGTAATGGTGTTAAGGATATTTTCTTGGCACACTTTGAGTCCATTAGTACCAATTGAGCCACAGTCACCAGATCGATAGAGCGCCTTTGGGATGTGGTTTAATGGGAAATTCGCATCATGGATGTGCAACCGACAAATCTGCAGCAACTACAGGATGAAATCATGACAATTTGAACCAAACAAAAGACAAAAGGGAGTTTGGTTGGAACTGGCAAACGGCGTGTAAAGTTAGTGCAAACATTTGTCTATTCCAATTAAAACCCCAGACAGATGCCCCAATGCGAGTCATGCTTGTGGTCAGATGGGAAGCACACTGCGTGCATCAAGTCAGCCCTTTCTAGGTCAGTCTCCAGAAACTGCTCTCTTATCAAAGTTTCACACAAATCCTTGTCTTTTATCTTCAAACTTGTTCATCTGACATAGACAGCCTTCGTCATGGAAACGGCTTCTATCTTATTTCACGATTTTAATTATCCCCTAAGAGACTAAAGCAGTTTGTCGCAAGCTCGTTAACTATTCCGTGGAGGGATCAGATAATCCTACGTTCTCAGTCTCGCTCACTTGCCCTATCCAACTCCAACTGCTTTTCACTGCCCTGTCACATTTCCCCCTCACTACTTCTCAAATCAATGTCACGCACAGGGCGACAGCTCAGGAGTCAAACTACGGTCACTGGCATCATTTGAGACTGAAGGGGGTTGAAGTTATCCCAGTCTCTCAACTTCATAACTTTGTGAGAGAAGTGAAATTGAGAAGTCTGCTTAAATAGCAAACAATTGGTGTTTATACTGTACATAACCTGGAAAATAATAGGGTGCTACTGTTGGTGTATGTGTTTCTAAACAGAAAACTCAGCAATGTATGTAGACTGCAGAAGAGGAAAAAAAATCACCTTCTCAACATCTCGAAAATATCAAAACCTCTTCTTTACTTATAGCACTTACTAACATGAAAAACCCTCTGAAGCACTTTATTAATTCTGAATCAGCTGAAAACTCCTGTGTGATTAACCTACCTCTCAACAAAATGCTTGTTGTTTTTACTCCCAAACTGTAAGTTGCTTTAGATAAGAGCGTTTGCTAAAATCATAAATGCACATATAAAAACGTGTGTTCTGAGGTTTGCCAAAATATCCAAATGCAATTCACCCTTCACAATATAAACATTAAGAAAAGATAAATTCATGGTTTCGTGATTTTTGGAAGCTTCCCTATATAACTGGCCATTTTTAGGTAATTTTTTTTTCTGTCTAGAACCAATAGGACAGATTCAAAACAGGAAGAGAAACTGGTAGAGAGAAGTGTCAACCTGCGTAACCAGTGTCCAGTACACCGTCCACTACACTACAGGGCCAGGAAGAGTTATTTAGAAGAGTTGCATTTGTCACAGCAGTTGTTTTGAATAAAGTAGGAATGGTTTGACCCACCTATTGTTTAATTTTAAAGTGTAGATTATTATTTTAATATTTTTTTGTTTTAAACACACGTTAACAAGAGATATGACACAAAGTTTGCAAGAAAATTCTGATTAAAATGAGAGAAAGCGTGTGATCGTCTCTCAGTTTCATTTTACAGACTCTAAATCGGTGCCATCAGTGCCATCTAGTGGTGAAAAAAAGAGATGACCCCTGGAAGTACAAGACCTGTGATATAGGGATGTGTTTTTCAAAGTTCTGCTACAAAAAAGGGACACAATGGCACAAAAAATGTTCACATTGTTTTGACCTTGCATTTGGTTTTGGGGGTTTGTTTTTAACTAATTAATAATTTTTTCGGCCCACTTTTGCCTTTATTTGGTAGGATTAAACAGTAAGGAGACAGGATGAGATGTGGGTAGAGAGAGGGTGAAGGTTTGGAAATGACAACAGGCAACTGTGCGCATATGTGTCTTGCGCACTGTCCGCTACCTCGGGCCCAGACTAATTTATGAATTTTTATTTGTGCCAACACTTTAGATTTTTGTTATAAAACAATTTTAATTGGAATTATTGTGTAATGTAATAAAAATGTTGGGGGTGTACTAAAACTCCCAGCATTGCCACAAAAAACTATTCTAAAGTTTTAAAGAAGTAAAAAAAATAGAATAATTAAAAAAAACGCTCAAAAAGGGCCCTGGACTTCTAAGGGTTTAAAGAACATGCCATTTTGTTTTTAACAGACTCATTATACTCTTTCAGATCTACTCTAGATTTAAAATGTACTACTGTAGAATTGTTGAAAATGTAACTATATTTCAGAATTTAACATCTGGTGAATACTTATCATTAGCTGTTAGCTAAAAGTTGCATTATAGTCCCAGGTTTAAACCTTCAGCTATTCAGGCATCTTTGCAATGCCCACATCCCGCCTCTGTGGATCTTTTGCCCATTTATTGATTACTGGGAAGCCTCTTTTGATTTGAGAAATGGCTTCACTTTTTTTTTTCATATTTTCTGAAAAATGCCCAAACATACAAACGTAATGAGCACAACTCTACTTCTTGTAATCTTAATCCCAGATTTCAAATGTCGTCAGATCTTGAAATAATTGAAATCACATTGCTATTGTTCAATATTGGGGGGGGGATCTAGGATCGATGCAGACTTCTAATTATATTTAGCTTAATGCAACTATAAATAGAGCTTTGTGTTCACGTTGTAATAGCCCTGGCATGTTGACATTTGCATGAATCATTCGATTAATTTGATTCAATACAAAACACAGGCATTATGTATCTAACATGACAAAGAATCAATGCAGATGGATGCTAGGAAGCTGCAAGGGGACATTAAGAATAATCTCACAAACAGACTGTTCATAAATCACAGATGGATTTGATGATCAAATCAAAGTCTGGAGCACTAATCAATTACAGCCACAAAGTCTCTCGGTGGAATCTAGATGGGTAAAAGGGCACAGAGAAGTCATGCTTAAGTGTTCTCAGACTACTTTTCTTTGCCAAGCTGCTTTTAAAACAAGCTTAAAATGTAATTATGGGTAAGTGTAATAAATCTTTTTCTTTATTCCTGTACACAAAGTGTTTTAGAACTGCAGGACATCTCGATTTCATTTACAGAAAACATCTGCAACATCACCAATGTTGTTGGTACCGCAGCAGGTCCTCCACTGAATTGTCATTTTCTTGTAAATAAATGCACAAAGCAGCTCCTTAAATGTAACGCAGCCAAGTGACTGAACAACAAACCTTAACCTGAAAACCATTTTTTCCTGAGAAAATCTCATTCTTCTTCACAGCCCCCCAGTTTCTGACAGGCCAAGAGAAGGGTAGCGTTATTACAGTAAATTAGATTTACCCCTGCCATCATCAGTCTGCAGATATCCTGCTGTTCTGGAGATTTGAGAGGGTCTGCACACCGGCGCTGATGGAAGTAAAGTAAGCCATTCCTGGCACACGGAGACAGGTCTCAAGGTTCTGGGCTGCTCTCCTGGGAGCATCAGACAAACGAAACCTGAGAGGACGAAACATCAAAATCCACCAGGGACGTGGACCCAAATGACACATTCTCTTAACTACACAAGCAGTCAACGTAATTACACATGCTGTTGGAGTGTCCTCATGAATCTTCTATGGTTAATTAAGATACTCTGCGAAGACAGATAAGCCATTTGCAATCAAATGAGAAGTCGAATTATGTTTTCCCTCTAACTGGAACTATGTTTTTTTGATGAGCCTGTGCGTATTTATATCGACGGGGTTAAAAGCAATGTAATGGGACTTAGTCTCACCCTACCTCGTCTACTTTGAAGAGGTGTGGGCATCCTCCTGAGATCACTTGCTGGCAGCACATGTGCCATTGTAACACACAGCAGAGCCCCAAGCTGCAACATTCCACATGCTTGGAAGAAATGGGAAAGAACGTTGTCAATGCAACAAACCTCACGGGACACATTAGACAAGAGGTCACTGTTACTAGTTTTTTTATTATCCGGATCATATTTATTCTGCAGACATGTAGATAACGTCAGATGGCAAGCTGAAATATTTTATTTACTTACAGTTATTGACTTGCCCCGTCAAATATCTTAACATTTCAATGAGAGTAGAATGGTTGCATTTATTTGCATAAAAATTGCATACAAAAACTGGGTGCACACCAAGTTTTGCCATTGTTTTACAAGCATCAGTAAACAAATAAAGCAAAAAATATATACATTTTGAAAATTTTAGGATTCATTTTTGGTCTACTTTTTGGAAAATAAAGGTATTTCCTGAGTTTTTTTTCCTAGAACGCCATAACTCCATTTCGATGAATTTTAGTAAAAATGCATTTACTTTAGCCCAAAAGTTGTTTGAACATCTATCTTTCAAATCCAGATTTAAATATTTAAAGAGTTATTTTAAGAAAGAAAGTTTTTTCTTTATTTTCACAAAATGCTATAAATGCGATGATACTGAATCAAGTGGCTGGGTGAAACAGTGTCAGAACCCACTCACAGATATTGGACTCAAGATATTGGACTCCGAAGTGCAGAGTTATCTGGTGCCGGGTCAAGTAACTCTGCTTCCCACTTACGATGACTTTAAGACATCTCCGCTGGACTTTATTGACTGATTAGCTGGAAAATTGTCTGATTCTGTTTCGTCTTCGTGGAAAGATTATAAAACGATTCAGTGCATTTAAAACATTTTGTTGGGGGGGGGGGGGGCTCCCCTACTTTTTGTTCCAAATCCTTTGTACTCAAATCCTCTTCTAGTAATAAACTGAAGGAATGAAGCATTGGCCCCTTTAAAATCAAAACAAAAACTTGGGGAGTTGCCAAATTGGTGTCATTTCAAATGTCTTTCTGGAGTTCTTGGAGACTTTTATGTGATCGCTCTGACTCTTCTCAGGGAGCAGCAGCAACAGCCCTGCACATCTCGGCTTGGCTAAAGCTCCCCCCTTACAGCCCACCCCAACTTCAAGTGCTCATCCTCACATGCACAACAGTCCTTCTATCTCAGCTGCAGTCAGAGGAGCTTTCAAGGGCAGCAGGACTCTTCTGTGGACATTTGTCTTTCGAGCAGTTAATATAATGATGATGATGCTTTTTAGAGGCTCCGCAATCTTTTTTTTTTCTTTCCCTGTTTAAATAAACCTACTTTAAAGTCAACGGAATGATCATACAGAGGACGTCACTTGCTTATTAGTGGTTCTTATGCAGCAGATCACCAAAAAAACACAACTGTTGAGTAAAACACAATCGTAACAATCCTTATCAGTATTTTAATCACATATTTTGTTTTTAATTCAAAGAAATAAAAGTCAACCTAACAAATCTATTGAATTCCTCAGTGAAATCCCCTTTTCGATTGCTAACCTAGTGTTATCCCCGGCAGTAGGTGTCAACTCGTCCTTATGTGCATTCTTAAGGTGTTGATCTCTGCGAATAGTCCTACTGAACAGATATCCTTATAGGTGATCACCCTGTCCCTCAGCTGACCACACTTAGGACCTTACTAATGGGCTACAACAAAGCTTCTAACCCTGAAACCTTTACTCAAGCTGAGGACTCCATGGCCATGTACTGTTCTTTTATTGCAGCAAACAAAACAAATCTTTTAAAAGAGAAATACAGTACCTTCATTGACATCAAAGCATTTCAAGCCATAGAAGTGAATAGAACAAATGAAGCCCTTTTTCAACTATGACCTTCAGGTGTCGGCTTTCTCAGACAGCTCTGGTCTAGGCTCATCTCTAGACCTTAAGCTGCCTCACTGGCATGCTGCAGATTTAACTCCAGCCGATTAGCCTCTTAGCTTGTCAGTTCTGTTAATATATACCATGTCAAAGAACATTAGCAAGATTTTTGGTGGTTCCATTAATTTAGTTAATTTTCAAAACCATTGATCAATCTTTGGGAAAATTTGTAGATGTTTCTATTACAGGCCGACCCAACATCTATCCTCATCTACCTCTAACAGTAACCCTTTAACAAATGCACCATATGAACCAGCCAAATCAGAAACTAGATCCTTCTGTAAAACCCAACCATCACTTCTCAAAGTGAGTCACAAGAGCATGGTTCTTAAGAGAACATTTATTTTAATATTATTATATTTAGTTTAGTGCGTTCATTTTCAAAGAGATCCAACTGCAGAGCCGAACGGCTAATGAATAGACATTTCACTGCATCTCACATTTAAGACCTCGACTCAGTTTAACCTTGCAGACGTTCCCTTAGTAGCAGCTCCAACAGGACAGAAAGAACAGGACATCCTTCTGCCTCATGACCAGTACCGGTCATATTTTTATGGACACATATGGAGGAATATTGTTCGCTTGAAAGTATCTCCTTTTAGAGCGTTTGAGCTACAATCACTAGCTTAGCAGAGAAATCCAACCTCTTTTAACTCGGGTTGATATAGTTTTTCAGACAGATGTCATTAAAGGAATTTTGGGAAATCGCTGAGAATCGCTTGGGAAATTATGGAAACCTCTGCATTAACATGGAGTCGAACTTCGAGTGAAGCTGTAACTCAAACTGAGAACCTCATTGAAAGTTTAATCAGACCACTTTTGTGGAGGTCATCAGTTTTCCCAAGAACATACCAATGACTGTAGAAAAGTATTTGAACCCCTGGCTCTAGAAGGGATGTAATATCTACTATTGCCTTTGAAAATAAATGGGAAAAGGCAAATTCGAGATGAAAGACCATTGAGAAATGGGTGTTTGCTTATTTAAAAAAAAAAAAACGGTAATTTTTATGACATCACTCCCTAGCAACCAAACAGTCTACCCTAGCAACCAATTTTCCTCTATCTCGTCCTATGAAAAACAAAGTGACAGGGGGGTTGAATATTTCACTCAATATAAGATGGGGCCATATTTTGTCACTGACACCTTTTTATCAACCAGACTGTTTACCATAGCAACCAGTCTGCCATATCTCTATTCTAGCTGAGGAAAGTCATAGAGACGTACGCTTTTTTATTTAATTGAATACCAGTAGGAGAAAAAACTTGACATTTTGGAATGACACCAGGAACAAAATTAAGCGGCTTCTGGGAAACCATGGCAAGGTGTCAGCTTTAGGGCAAAATACCTCTACAGATAACAATGTCTGCTTGTGTTTTGGGTACGTGTGCCTTAATTAAGCTAGGAACTACAAACTGAGTTCACAACATATATTCAAAAAATACTTTTAACCAAAGAAGTCATTACAAATTTTAAAAGGAACTAAAGCTTCGCAGGCCATTTCACACATAAATAGTGAAGAGAGCGTAATACCTAGAGATCCATTCCAATCTCCCATTCCATCCACAGGGAACACTAAACTAGACATACACTAGATATACAGACAAGTACAGTTGCTGAACTACTGCATTATTCAATCATTCTCCAAAGTCCTCTTAAACTATTTCTGAAACCTGTAGCCACATATCTGGGTATGAAATTGGAGAGTAATTGTAGCTCCAGTGGTCAAACTGTGTTCCTTTCATTTGAGCTCAAGGCAGTTTTATCGAAACCTAATTTTGAGACAGTAATACATGCTTTAGTCACAACACGACTGGATTATTGTTACTTCCTGTATATTGGTGATTCTCACTCCTCCCCGCTCCACCCTCACTGGACCAGGGAGGTGAGAGTGCACATTTGTTTTATTTATTTTTACATTTTTAGTAAAATCTTCTTGTGCGCACCCGAGTACAAGATTCAGAGAAAATTTCCACATAGCTTTAATACAGTTTTTAATTGAATATTATAACACTGTGACATGGTTTATTGCCTTCATTTATGTTCATGTTATTGCTATTTGTTTTTATTTGGTAAATTTAAATTGGCCATATCATGCAAAATCAACTTTTTGACATTTTTTATCATTGTTCCCTCATCAAAAAACATGCCTCAAGAAACCTTTTTTTTTAGCCAAAAATGGCTTGATGATAACAGCACCACCCAAAGTTCTAGCTCCGCCCACTGACCAATCAGATTAATCATAAGTACAGCTCATCTTGAGTGCACTGTCTGACCCGGAGCAGCTGAAGAGCACTGCAAAAACTATGTGTTTTCTTTCAATTATAATGCAATGCGCATTAATACTGTTTTTAAAGTGCCGCTCAGTGTTTGTATTTTTGCAGAATTCTAACTGACAACTGAGCATTAGTCAGGAGGCATGGAGAAACCTTGATTGTGGATATGAAAAGACTTTTTGTACAATAAATAATGCATTTAGAAAGTTAATAACTGTGCAGTGCTAATAGAACGTTTGAAAAATGGCATAATATGGCACTTTTAATGAAGCATATATATATATATATATATATATATATATATATATATATATATATATATATATAGCAATGTAACATTATTGCTAATAAGGAAATGAACATCTGTTGCAGCAATCTACCTCACAACATTCTCCATTTTATGTTTTCCCAGGCCTGTGATGAGTTTTACAATTTCCTTTAACCAAATATTGTTGAATCTTAGAATCCAAATGCACACCATTTCTAATTATTCAGATTGTGAATCTCATTAGGACTCTGCTTCAAGAGGTCTCATCAGTAACCATGACAGGCTGTCAGGAACTAACCTGCTTTGGAAGAAAATAATTTGAATAGTCATCTCATACTACAACACATCAACCAGTATTTATATCTACTTACAGCCAATTAAAAAGTATTTAAAAGTTTAAATATAACAGAGACGAAAAAGTTTCACAAAACTCTGAAATTATTTGTTTTCTCATCCTTAAAACCATCTCCATGAACTAGAGGATTGTCTTCCCTACTGCCAGTTGTGCTCAAGAGTTTTCTGATATCTTGTCCAAAATGGTGAAGTTATTTTTTTTGTCAAAGTATCTGTTGTCATTATGATTTAAAAAGAGTAAACGTAGTAGTGTCAATAAATTAGTTCACCAAACCACTAACTATGAGAGGGAAAAAAAATTTTGTGTTATTATTCATATTTTCTAAAAAATCTGAAAAAGCACAAGTGTGTACTGAATAACCAACAAACAACTGAAAGAGCCTTGCTTTTTTTATAGCCACCTCCTGTTTTAAATGTTGAGCAATACAGTGCTGCATCTGGATGTTTAACAAAAGAAAATAATATTAATATGAAAATTAAAAAAATTAATTAAATAATATGAAATGGAATGAGTCTAAATACTTTAGATACTTTTGAATGAAACAAATAAGAAAACAAATAGTCCCTAGATCTTAAGAGTTAAAATGTTCATATATTGCCAATATTGCCAGTTCCGATGTAAAAAAAAACAGGAGGGGGGTCTACTACTTTAATTTTGAAGATAGTGGTAAACCTTGAGACAGAGTGAGAGAAAGAGAAAGATATGAAGAGATGAGAAGAGATGATTGTAAGCGCTGACAGGAAGACTGTATTGATTGGCTTAGTGTGCTCATGGCTTTTAATTTCCCTGACTGGCTTTCCACCCTCGCCATGTGATGGATGAGCGTAGGCTTCAATCACATTTCACAACCTGATGAGACATGCATGTGTGTGCACAGACAACACCTCACACATACAATAAAAGAACATGCTGGGACACACTACATTAAGAAGTTTGACAGAGTTAACTGCAGTGTGCTGACTGCTGATCGAAAGCTATGCAATTTACTATAATCTCAGCTTGGCATGGAGTCGTATGTGCGCACGCAGCACAACACACACAACAAAATGTAACAGGCCCCTTAATAACAATAATAAATCCTACATGTCTTTGTCAACGTGATTTATGGATGGTCCTTTATTAGTCCAGAATAAACATTTACATATATGAATAGCATATGAACCTATGAGTAATTAACATATGAATAATTAACCAACTATTTTTTTTGGCCTTTTTGAGAGGACAGGAGCTCCTGCATCTCTAACCCTTCTGGAAGCAAAAATGAGAAATCCGAAGTTTCAGGAAAGCATTCATCAAATCCCGTTTTCCGCATTTTAATTTTTTGAATCAGACCCTTGAAGGGGTGATCTATCTTGTTCCATGGAGGGAGGCAAAGAGGAGAAGGTGTGAATTCTGATGAGTGGATGGGCTCTGGTGCGATTAGAGAACCTTTCAAGTAATTATTTTGTCTTTTAAGCTGGAATCTGAGAAATTCTAGTCCAAAATCCCCTTGAAAAAAAACATAAATGGACACACTTATGATAGACTATGCCGTGTAAAGTTCACACGGCGTCGTAAACAATTTGAGTAATAATGCAATCATCTTTCAGTTTCATTTTATAAACCTCAAATCTTTGCCATCTAGTGGTGAAAAGAAGAAATAACGCTTAGAAGTACAAGACCTGTGAGATGGTTTGCATCTTAAAAATTTCGGGGGCAATAAAAAGACCTTGTTTTTGCTGTTTTCTCAACACTTTTGATTGTCCATTCAAGTAGTTAATAGTTACCTTGAAACATTATGAAAAGAAAAAGCAGAAAATGTTTTTTTACAACACAGAGTTGTCAGTATCTTGATGAAATCATGTAAAAAAAAAAAGAACAAAATAGAAGATCTGGATGTATTTTATGCTGTTTCTATCTAAGCATCGTAGATCTGGTTAGATAAAGAGAAAAACGTTGAGCGATTATAAACCACCAATGATTCTTTTCAATGAGTGACTTGTAGGAGTTTGCGCATGTAGAATTATTGTAGTTTGTTATACATCCTGATACATTTTCATTGTTTTTACTGTCTAAAGGACAAAGAAAATGAAGGGTACAAAGACCAAACCTGAAACTAACTTCACAGTGTGGTTATTGTTCGTATGAGACTGGTACGAGAAAGTTTAGTGCTAAAATGGTGTTCAAGGCAACCAAATGAGCTTCAGTAGCAATGGATTAGGCACAACGCTAGTAAGTTCTTGTTTTTTTTTTTCAGGTTAGAACTGGAACATTTGTATGCATTGATATTAGTTATTTTAGGTGGATATAGCATGCAGTGTGTTTTGAAATAAAACTTCAGAATGAAGGCCTAGCTTTTACTTGTGCCTCACACATTTCACACAAAGGTGAAAAGGATCTTGTAAAGCCAATTTAAAAAAAAAAACTATCCATTTAATTTCAGAAATATAACGGTAAACCAATAACTATAACTAAGGAATAGTAGGAAGTCTCAAAAAGTTTAGTAAAAGTTCACAAGAAGTTACTCCATAAGGTTACTAATGTAACTAAGTAAATGTAATAAGTTACTACACACATTTGACAACTAGTTTAACTGAGTAAGGGCTGTTTAGGGATCGAGCATGGTCCACATTTTCCCCACACTGCACATTTTACAGCTGGATTATTAAGATAATGGATGTAATCCTAAATGGAGACACAACCCATCCAACAGCAGTGACATAAAAGATTTATGATCTTTTATGATTTTTTTACCTATTAGTTATTTACCAAGCCATTTCAGTCTTCGGGCCAAAGATCTGGAACCAGTTGCACTTGGACCTCAGACAGATAGACTCATTTTCACTTTAAAATCTGCTCTAAAAACATTTCTTGACTTTTGCTTTTAATTGACTTGGAATCTTAACAGGATTGTATTTTAATTGTCTTATGTCTGATATTTACCACGTGCTTTTACTAATAGTATGCTTCGTTCTGCAATTTTGGGAAACTTGTTTTGTTCAAAGTGCTTAATAAATAAAGTTGAGTTGAGTGCCTATTAGTTGACTTGTAGTAAACATGATCAATGACAGGAATTAATACAGGATCATATTAATGTTGTATTAAAAATTCAGAATTTTGATGTGTGAGTCCTAAAAACAACTATACAAAGCACCGATGATCATCAAATGATACAGTTAAATCTAGACATTATTTCCTAAAATCCAATTAACCCTTATGCCCATGGACCAAGATCTCTCTGCATCAGTTAAAGCATTAATAAAAAGAACAATTCAACAATAAAAGTTCCCCAAAAACACAAAAGTTCATCAAGTTTAGCCCATGACTCACCATATTCCTGGAAAACTAGAAGATGAAACTTGGGTCTGTACTCCAAAGTCCGTTTCTTCAATGAAAGTCCTGCACAACCAGAATGAAGTGAGACATGGAAGCTGTTCTGATCTTGAACCCAACAATGTTTTCAGAAGAAAATAAAGACTTGATGAAGCATCAAAAACTGCAGAGTCATTTATGGAGCTAAGGTTAAAGGGTACAGACAGTGCAGTGATAATCCCAACCCATTTATGTCACCCAACTTTATTCACTTTGATGGTAAGATGAACTTATCTGACCCATCTGTGAATGGTAAGTGGATATGGCCAGAGGATTAATGACAAGGGCAATACGTGCAGCAACATCCCAGTAAAGAACATTGGCATAATACGTGTTAAAGAAGGCTCACAAGCAAACTAGACTTATCCATGCTTACCCCACAACCAAACAAACAAATCAGTCAAACAAACAGTAGTTCCTGAGCGCCAACGGCACACTTAATACATCATTTCCTCCTCATTTGGTTCATGATATGTAAAAAAAGCAATATATAGTTTGAGGGAAACGTGGTGCTGACAACGATATGCACATCATGGTCCCCTATGCATGAGATGCCACCAGGTATACCATTCTATAGCTGGTTACAGCTGATTATCAGCACAGCTTTACCACCACTAGCAGAATCCTGAGTGTGGAACCCATCTGCTGGATGAGGTGGATGAGTGGATCAAGTGATAATCCGTTCAAATCCAGTTGATTTAAGAAGACCAGACGACAGGAGATGCCCATAAGAGCAAAAGGTGTTAAAGATGGTGTCCTTTAGGGTCAGCCAATGGAGAAAGACCAGGCAACAAAGAGTTCTTGAGAATAAAAAAGTGAGAGAAAACATGAAAGCAGTGTTTACGGCAAAAAACATAGAGTGCGTAAAACTAGGGGTGTAGTGCCACGCATAGGTTTCTGATCTAAATTGAGTATAGCCAGCCATTGATGCATGCCACTAGCGGCTAACTGTAATTTGGCAAAGGATGTAAATAGGTGGGATATGCAAGATGTCTGAATGGTTGCTCGAGTCTTAAAATAACTGAAATGTATAATGAGTAAGTAAGAAAAAAATATAGATAAAACTTAATAAACCCCTTCACAGTTGTCAGTGAAGTTAAACTATACACCGTTTGATAGCAAGGATTTTAAGTGTTTTTTCTGCCGTGAAGTTGAGCACTTTTAACATTGGTGTCAATGAGAATCTGCTCACTGCTGGCACCAGCTGCAACTTCCCCATTACCCCTCATGTGGGAAAATAAATGGTCTGCTCTGAACAAATCTATCCGTCCCTCGTGACTTATTCCCTGAGTTGCTGCATGTTACGTTGCTGGGCTGCACTTAAGAAAGCACCTGCCTAACCCTATTAAGTTATTCTGCCAAATGCGGATCTCTGGACTCCATTCAACAGTAAGGGTATGTTGGGATTTATCCAGTAACTCGCTCAACCTGACATCTTTATACTGTATTGCATAATGAACACATTGCCAATTCCAGCAATGAAACATATATCCGTTTGAACACGTTTTATTTTCAGAAAATAACAGCTATTATATAAATGATGAAAGGAAAGGGGTGGAGGGGGAAGCTAGATCCTATAAAGTGCAGAGCTTTTGTTCTTACATTGCAACTCCGTTTGCCGCCACTGGGGAGCAGTGGTATCACCACACAGACTGCTGCTAATGCAAAAACTGTAGGCACAAAGGAGGAGAACTTGGGGGATTAAAAATGTTTGAATACATACAAATTCACAAACAGAAAAACTAAATAGCAAAATAGTTTTACAACACCGCAAAGGACTGGTTTGACAGGAAAATAAATTATTCTTTTTTTCACTATCTAACATTTTGTGCTGCGATGACAACGTTATATTAATAGGAAAAGGGTAAATCACCAACACATCAAAGATTGACACAAATTTCCTTTTTTTTTTGGTGATGGTTTTTTATATTTGTTTGCTTTTTGCATGCTTGGTGATTTCTAATTCCCACGTTCTTTAAATGCACTTTGAAATAATTGCATATTAACTGTTATTTAATATAAAATTATGAAATGAATACACTTAAATGTTGCTTTTTGGTTCACAGACAAAGACCAGACATCCATCTGTGGAGAGGTCTGTCAAACACTGCCCTCCAACGGCTAAACTGTGTAAGTTGCAATATGGGGCAAAGGAAATGGTGATTCTGTGTTGACATGGATATCTGTTACTCCTGTACCAGCACATGGTTCAACCCTCAAAAGTACAACAATACGTTGTTAGTGTTTGGTGCAGGGACAAATACAGAAAAACTAGAATTTTAAAAAGAAGCAGTTACATACTGACATATAAAACATTAACATTATAGAAGGAAAGCTTCCCTAAACAGGACACAAACCCCTGCATCACTGCTGCTGTGGATCATCAGGTAAACGGTTTCCACGGTGAACTGTAAGAATGTATGACCAATATTGAAACTTTGGTGTTAAGTATAAATATGTTTCTTGAGTCTTGGTACAGAGCAAGGAACTCAAATGTATATTTATCAGTGCTCCAGTATGAAAATAGGGCATTCATTACTGATGCCAAAGAGCATTTTCAAAAGTGGTGCATGTTTGCTGATTTTCTGCAATGATCTGTCAGAATTTTAAGATTAAATTGTGCAACTAAAGAGAGAAGACAAAAATAGCAGAAAATAAAAGAATAAGGGGCAGATAAGCTGGATGTTAAAGGGCACATCTCAAGAGAAACATGAGACGAACATCTGTGTTCCTGAAGCCAAGAGCAGGGAGACCACCTGCAGGTGGTTTGAGCATATGCACATGCAGGTGTGCATGATTTGGGGGTTTCCTCTCTTACTTTTCCCCCTGGGAGCCGGGGTCCCGTGCAGTGAAGACAGGATCTTTTATCTTGCCTGATGTTCCAATCAATCAGAGTGTCAGTGGGTGAGACCCAAGAGGCTGGACTCTCATATAGACCCAACTCTCCAATCTGTCATTATTAACCTCTGCAGAGAAAGAGTTTTGAAACTTAAGCACAAATATTTATTCAGTCAACTTGAGAAAAAACAAACAAAGCTATTCCACAAATAAGTACTGCATCTGCTCAGCAGTTGAAAGTGAACGTTTTTAGTAGCACCTTAAAGCAGGCTGAGATGCATTAAAATCCCCTTCACCGTTTGCAGCACAGAGACATGCTGCAAACATGTGCAACACTTACAAACACAGAAACATGCTGAAAAAGTTCACAGCACTTACAAACACAGAAACATGCTGCAAAAGTTCACAGCACCTACAAACACAGAAACATGCTGAAAAAGTTCACAGCACTTACAAACACAGAAATATGCTGCAAAAGTTCACAGCACTTACAAACACAGAAATATGCTGCAAAAGTTCACAGTACCTACAAACACAGAAACATGCTGCAAAAGTTCACAGCACCTACAAACACAGAAACATGCTGCAAAAGTTCACAGTACCTACAAACACAGAAACATGCTGCAAAAGTTCACAGCACCTACAAACACAGAAACATGCTGCAAAAGTTCACAGTACCTACAAACACAGAAACATGCTGCAACAAACCACAGAAACGTGCTGCAAAAGTTCACAGCACTTACAAACACAGAAACATGCTGCAAAAGATCACAGCACTTACAAACACAGAAACATGCTGCAAAAGATCACAGCACTTACAAACACAGAAACATGCTGCAACAGTTCACAGAAACATGCTGCAAAAGATCACAGCACTTACAAACACAGAAACATGCTGCAACAAACACAGAAACATGCTGCAAAAGATCACAGCACTTACAAACACAGAAACATGCTGCAAAAGATCACAGCACTTACAAACACAGAAACATGCTGCAAAAGATCACAGCACTTACAAACATAGAGTAAAAGTTCACAACACAATGGAAATGTTTCAAGCGAACATTAAATGAGATAAATCTGTCCAGCGTTGATTGTTCATTGTTTTTAATTATTTGATAATCGCAAACATGGACTTTTTTTGTCTATAAACATGTTTACACATATACACCCATATGCCACATTTTGGGTTCAAATGTTTTAAAAGTATGGATTTCATCTTAAGTACATACCACAGTTCACTTTTACATTTCAAACTGCATGTTTTCATTCTTTCATATATTTCACAAATACATAACAGGAAGACTTTCAATTCTCACAATGTTACAACTATTTGAACAAATTGAGTATACAAAACCCCACACGGCTGTATTTCACTTAAAAAAAAATTCTCTTCCACAATTAATCAGCCATGGTTGGGTTTTTGTAAGCCTGCAGATAATGAAAATAAAGTTTTGACGATAAACCTGTTAAAAGTTTATTAAAACTAGGTTAATCTTTGAAAGCTTCAACAAATTCAACAAGCTTTTCTTTTACTCTACATTTTTTACTACAATACCCAAACCATTGAGCATTAATGGAAATAAAATCCCCAAATCCCACTCTACGGGCTAATTTATGGGTCTCAGCATCTGAACTTTCACACTTTCTGCCTTGCAGGCAACATCAAGTCTGCACACTGTACAAGTTATAGGTGTGCGTGCACATTCATCACGTAGAATAAGCCTCATTAAAGGTGGCCTGTGGTACCACAGAGAGCAATTAGCCTGTAATGCACTTCTTCTGGCCATTCTTCTGTGCCACACTAGAAGCAGGTAAAACTAATTGCTAACATCCGATATCAGATCAAACTGATGAAAGCATTTATTACGTATCCTTTTATCCAGCGCACCAGAATCCCCCTGGAAGGGTAACCATCAACATGCCAGCAAAAAAGATCAAATGCTTATTGCTGCAGCACCGAAACATGTCACATTTCAATTGAATCAAGGGAAAACTCTCCTTCCTTTCAATTTCTTGGAAGCCAAAAAAAAGTGAGAGCACTAAGAAAAAATACATTCTGAAATAGTGGAGAATTATTGCCCCCCTAAGGGTCTGCCTCCCTTCTCTTTTATTCTGAAATCCATTTGGCCTGCTCCCCCCATTAGGATGCCTGTCAGACAGAGCATGCTGGGATGGGAGGCCATGTAGAGGACTGGAATGAATTTACCCGCTCATGTAGAGCCGGTGTCAGAGACAGACTCAGCTGGCAATCCATCAGTAGAGCCAGTTTCCTGTCAGAGAGGGGAAGACGGGAGAAAGGTACATGCTATAGGTCACCAGAGCATCTTCATTTCCGAAAACTTGACGCGCTCCGAGGTTGTGTAGAATAAGGGGATCCCTTATTTCTAAATGTACATTAAGGGAAACATTTTAATGGTGAGGGTGCTCTGCTGATTTCAGTCAACAGCTCCAACATTTATTTTCACAAACTGCATTAGACTCGACACTACTGGAATAATTTATGAACATAAAAAAACAGTAGGCATACATCAGTCAAGTACTTTGTTTAAATAAAAATGCAGCAGATAAAAAAAAAATCTACTTCTGCTAATATAAATGCTGCAGAAAGATGTTGGGTGTTCAAAGCAATAAAGTAAGAGCAGATAAGAATTTTTGAGATTTCACCCAGAGCTACAGAGGAATCCCATCAATCAAATACCTCTCAGTCAGAAACTACACCAACAAGTAAAGTGCGAGTGGATTTCCGTATTTGTGATGTTACAAATATCTTATTGATATTAATTGGATTTTTACAAAGCAAGCAGTTTCACATCATATGAGAACTAATTTCTTCGAGGGAACTTCATCTCAAATCTTAAAATCTTCATCTCATGAGAAGAGATGCACGGCAGATTTCGTCATCCGACCAGTTCCTATATTGGCATGTGAAATTAATTACATGCTACATACAACCTGCAGACCCTCTCACAGTCATTAAAGCCTCTGAAGTGCGGCTGAGCAGGTTATTATTAATGCATGTGCACATCAGATGCTTTCAGAAACAATTTGCTGTAATTAATTACTTAGTTTTTTTGTGGCAATGCTTGGTATAATTTTTAGAACAACCCCAGCTTTTTTTTTTTTACAAATATTTTTTCTTTTACACAATTTTCAAAAATTGACAACAAAAAAAATAAAATCAAGCATTGAGATCTGAGAAAATAATCAGATTATGTGTATTTTGTAGGGGCAGTTGTGACCTAGTTGATAAGGCGATTAACTGGTGATCAGAAGGTTGGTGGTTCGTGCCTTTAAGCGAGTTTCCTTGGGTGTGTATTAACGGTGTGCAGATAAAAAGATAAAATGCAGATAAAAGATTCCTTGTATAAGTCACACGTGTTAGTAATGTTACCTTCACTTTCATTAAGCGTAAAGAGAAGAGCTTTTAGCTTTTTCTCAGTTTGGGTTAAAACGTTTATTCCACCAGCTGGGGACGGCAGTAATAGATTACCAATCCATTAGGGATCAATTCACCAGGAATAAAAGTAACAATGCTGTATTACTGTTAAACCTACGCCATTTTCTTTTTTATTTAAAATGCTTTTGCTGCAATAACATTCAAATAATTTAATACAAAAACAATTTAACCAATACAGACTTAACACTGTCTTTTATTTGAACAATAAAGTAAAATGACAAAAAAAAGCATCCAAACAACAGTCAATTAATGAAAAACTACATAGTTTCTTTAAAAAATCTTTATTAATTATAAGGTAGGATTAACACCAAACATGCTTCTTACCACAATAGAAAATTGTAAGATATTGCACTGGCTTAACTAGCAGAATTTTTTCTTTGCCCATTTCTTTCCACTTTACAGACACATTGTCTCCCAGTCCAGGACAAAACAGACAGCGTCCCAACTCCACACCTCTCTTAGCTGAGAGTCAAGTCTTACAATGCTCACTCTATCTTTGTCCCGTCTATACATCATATCTAAGGCAGTGGCCGTTGTACACCAAATAACTTCACTTCTTTTCATATGACAGACATTCAGCACACTAGACTTAAAATATTTACATAAAGCTGATCAATCACAGATGTTTGGAGTGGGTAGTCGTTACACGGGTGAGTCTATTTGTAGATGTGCGCTCCACAGGTTTTCATTCAAACAGAGCGATGCTATAGCACAGGTGAGAGGTGACCAGTGAATTTGCTCTAGACGCTGTGCGAGACAGATTACATTTCACTTGTGCGTGCATTGGTGGCATGTAGCTGCGGGACATTGATGGATGACCACCACAGGCAGCTTCACCTCAACAAATAGTCCAACCTTCATCATTAGAATCCTCATCATCAGTAAAGCCTCACATTAACAGCCTGAGTCACAGATGTACTTCAGTGCAAGGTTCACTTTTGTTATTGAATTCACAATACCGGTCGTGTAAAAAGATTGAAAGGAAACAAACACTAGGTCTATCATGTGAAAAAGTCTTTAGTGTATAAACCCTGTAAATTCTTTAACGCATCACTAGTGGTCTGCCATTGTCTAAGCTACCAAAAGCGCCTGGGCACTCACAAATATACAGCACATCATTTAGACGAGGGCTTTGACATGTAAACATTCAAGGGCAGTTTCTATGAGCCCGTGATTTTAATAACACACTGAAATTGTCTGGGTATGAGAATGTTCAACTTTGGAGTGGAGTCGGCAGCAGCAGGACACGTTTCGTCAATTTACACTTTGGCCTCTAGGGTGTAAGAGAAACAACTATATTAAACCCAACAGCCCAAGTGCCTTTTTCCACTCTACATGGTATCCAGATGTAAAAGCTCAGTTTAGATGTGCAAGACATCCATTAACATTTCCTAGAGACATAACAATGTTTCAGTGCAGCTATACGTACCATTGTCAAATGAATTGAAATAGCATTTTGGGTCAAAAACTACTGTTGGGCGCTGTTCAGTCTGATGGTAGCTTCAAGAGACGGACTATTAAAAAAAAATAGACACATTTTGAAGGATAAATCAACATCACAACAAATACAACTGCTTTTGAAAAGAAATCCCAAACAGGGTTTTAATACTTCCACAGGTTAGACTTTAAATACATTGTGGGCCTAATATTTAGTCATGTCAATATATGACAACGTACCACAATCCACTTACATGTAAAACCCATGAAGACCCTAGGATGTGATTATATACTGTATTTATTGGTTTTCATGTAAATAAGACACAAAAATAAACGAGTTTGTGCAAATACATCTTTGCCTAAACAAAGGGCTGCATCAGACAGAACTGATCTGGCCAATACAGAGGACCAATCGATTGTTTAGGACATAAAATAAAGAGCAGACTTTTAAAAATACACACAAATACTATAAGAATCCACACTCTAACATGCGTCTGTCTGTACACAGGCACTCGAACACATACATTCACATCAGATACTGAACTGCTAAAATAAAAATATGATGCAACCAAATATACAGATACCACAGGAAATTGGTCCAGGTACTAAAATAAGAAAATAAAAAAATGCAAACTGAATAAATAACATGGTCCACCTGAAGTTTAATAGTATTTTTTTTTTTATTTCTTGCAGGAATACCTTTAGATGAGATATGTAGCTCGGCAAACCTTAGTTGGACTAGAATTGTTGCCACTTCAAACCTCCAGACCTTTTGTTTTTTAACTTGCAACATTTTCATTGACTGAAAGGTAAAGTCTTTAAGTGGAACCATGGAAATGCGGTTTGGTTTTACCTAAACGCTCATGTTTGTAGAGATTGCTCTAGATACGCTACTCTTTATTGCTGCAATATGTCTTCCTCCAAAGATCAACAGGCAGAAAGCAGGCGAAAATTAAGGCACAACTATAGCAACTACAAAAGAAAAAAGTAGATTTGGGTTACACTAAGTGGTAACAGAATCTGGGTGATGATGTTGCTGTCTCTGAGTTTATATTTTCAAGCGACTACGGGAAACACTTAAAAACTAGAAAATGATCATTTAGTCAATGGCAGATCGTAACGTATGAAAAAACTTTACGAGATAAAGCTGTTGGGCTATTCTGTAAACATTACCATCTCTTCATCTGTCTCAATATTTTCACAGGGATACCAACATTAAACAGGACAAATTGCCTGTTGAACTAAAGCTGGGTTTCTCTATAATGGTGCTATGATGTCTTGTTGGATTTATCTCGGGAAGTGGCAGAACTAGGCTTTGTCTGGATCTGTGATTGTGCTTCAGATCGCTGCCTTGGTGTAGATCCACTTTGAGGAGTTCCTGACCTATCTTGATGATCTTCCCCAGCTTTTGCAGGAGTCAGTCTTTTGGAAGTCCCTGGGGCCTCGAAAGATCTCTGCAAAGTAGAGGTTGGCTCAGATTTAGCTGATACTTGTTTCGATGGAGATTCTGAGGGCCTTGAAGACTGGGAGGGGGAAGCAGCAGCAGGACTCAAATGTTGTAGGCAATCAGAGTGCTCCATGCGACATTCTTTAGTCTTTGGATGGGTGGTATCGGAGAGGGTTTGTTCTGAGGTCTCTTTAGGACCTGGGATGTTGAGTTTGACTGGACCAAGCATGCTCTTGGCCACGGAGGAAATCTGTGACACAACTTTATCCACCCCACTGTCTGAGGGAGTGGAAGCAGCAGCGGCAGCAGCAGCTTGTCTGCGGTTATCAGCCTCCTTCATCTCCTTGGTTATACCTCCAGTTGGTGTGGTTGCAACAGGTTGATCTCTAGTTACTCCGGATGCAGTGCAAGGATCCACTCGACCATTGAGTTTTGACCTGGGTTCTGAAGTTTTGGGGCTTCTCCGGGGATCCAGTATTGGTGGCATGGGCTTGACAAATGGGTCTTTGCTAACTGATGTAAAGGCGCTGCCATGGGTGGAAAAGGTGCTAGATAGAGGATTGGGTTGAGGTGTCTTTGACCCTTTATTTTTTGACTGTTCAGTTGGCCCCGAATTTGTGTCTTTAACAGCAGTTGTAGGGTTTTGAGTAGTGGGAAGCGTAGCCAACGCTTGTATTGGTGGTGGGGGTGTAATTTGTTTCTGAGATTGAGTGGCACTTGAGTGGCTTGGTATCTGTAGTCCTCTGCTTAGCTGAGGTGAGCTTGTGGCTGAAACTGTTGAGGGGATCAGTCCCAACGTTGGTGGTGCTGCAGGTCCCATCCTGATTGTATGAGCAGAGGCTATTACCGTAGTAGGTCTAAAGATATTATTAGGTGAAGCATAGCTTGACTTGCGTCCATCTTGGCTGTCCTCTGACCCTTCATCTGTCTCATCCTCGGAGGAGTCTACCTCATGAATGGCATCCTGTTTTTGAAGAGATTCACGTCGCTCAGCCCGATCCTGTCGTATTGCAGAAAGCTTATCCTTCAGTTTACTTTTCCCAGGAATGAGTCCCAAAGGTCCCGTTCCAGACTCTGGACCCTCTTGTCTTCCCAGTTTACGGACAGAAGTTTTCTGCAGGCTGAGTTTTTCTGCAGGAGAAACTCTTCCTCCTATCAAAGTTTCACCGGCTGATTCCTGTAGGCTCTGAAGAGTGTGGTCTCGCTGCAAAATCTCTTTTTTAAATTCTGAATGTGAGGTATCCAGACTATGTTTGCGGCTGGCACATACTGGTAACTTTTTATCAACAGCCGACGACGGTGAAGGAGAGGAGGATGAAGAAGAAAGAGAGGAGGCAAGTTTTTCAGCAGATTGGACTCGTTTGAGGAGTGGTGATCGGGGAGGATCTGCACTTTTTGGTCGAGATATTTGTCTTACTAATGGGGGAGAAGAGTGGAGTTTGACTGGGAAAGACTGACCTATGGAAGAAGTGATAAGTGGATGGTTTGGCAGGGGTGAAGGGGAACGCTGTGGGGAGGTGCTTTGAGGAGTGGGGGATGGCGTACGAGCCAAAGGGGACAACGGTATGTTGCCGGCAGACTTCCGCCGTGGGGAACGGTATTGTCGTTGCAGTTTGGGGGCCAGACCATGCAGAGAACTGGGCCTGATCTGACCAGAGCTTGCTGGAGAGTTTGGCACACTGGAGCTTGGTGAGCTACTTTGGGATGAGTTCCCACCAACTGTTTGAGAGAAAGAAAAGTGCAAAATCAGAGATTTGAAATACCAAATTAATCATAAAATTACAGAGATTCTTTCAAGAATAGAAATTGACTACAACAGGGGTAACTAATAATTTAAGCAGGAGCGGTGAATGGACAAAGATGAGATGGTATACTTGGATCTATAATAGATATAAAATAATAATAATAATAATAATAATAATAAATGTAATTTGTGGTAACTGGGAACTCAAAGTATCCTTACAAAAATGTTTTTTCAAAGTTCTTGCACAAATCAAAGCAAAATGGAACAAAAGGTGCTTGGAACAGTATTTTAGGTTTAGGACAGGTTCGCTTGGTTTTTCACATTGCTTTGACCTCATCTTTCCTTGTTTTGGGGATTTATGAACTTTTTCATTGACTCTTTTTATCTGCTGAACTTTTTCATCTGACTTTTAAGATTTTAAAAGTAACTCAAAAAGTCCCAAGACTTTAAAGGGTTAAAAAATTCCTCAGAGCCACTGTCAGAGTTTCACAGTTTAGGAACCAGATTACTTGATGAATGCTCTCGAAAATTAGAAAAAAAAAAACTTAGTGCAGGTCATGAAGGATGGGTATAATGTCACTGAGCTCTGATGGCACTGACTGGCTCTATATTACTTGCAACTTTTATAAATATTTGGTGAATAATCCCCCCCCCCCCCCCAAAAAAAAAAAAATCCTATCTCTCAAACACATTGATTAAGAAGATATTCAGAAGTATATGCTAATTAATATCACAATTAGGGTACTTTACTCATTACTTTGAACAAATCCTTCACCTGAGTGAGTGGAGTCAGGTGTGGAACGACACCCCTGAGTGGGTGAACGAGGGGACATGTGTGTTGGAGACCCTGGAACACTCTCGCCAGATGAGACGGAGCGATTCAGAGAGGACAGGCTCCGGCTGGTATGGAGTAGGGTTGCCTGCTTAGTGATTTTACGGAACAGGGAGTTTCTCTTTTTACTGTAGAAAGTAAATTATAAAGTTGTGTTACTGAACCGAACACCTATCACTTTATGAAACGCATAAGAATCATGGCGAATGATCAATCTTCACCTGTCTTGTCCTTCCCTGGTTTTGGTTCTCTTGTTCCGTCTGGCCATTTTGGATTTATGGCTGGTTTTCCGTGCAGGGCCAACCTTAATGGATGTGTTTTCAAATGGTGTAGCCGATATGGACACCTTACTGCCACTCTGGAACATGAAAGATTCATTAATCCAGATACCATTAACACCTTCAAGGCACACCAGTATATAGCTCCATTGTACCTTGAGAATGAGCTCTACAACTTCTGTGTGTACAAGCCCATGGACAGCCTCTCCATTAACATGTGTGATGAGATCTCCTTCTCTCAGTCCAGCCTCATGAGCAGGGCCACCATCCTCCACATGCTGCAAAGTTGTAAGTTAGTACAGTGTTTAGACACAGTGAGTTACTGTATTCTCCGTACTCACCCAGACCATGTGGTGCACAGTGTAGATGTCTGTGTCTCCCATGTAAACCCTGATGGCACGCAGAGTGAAACCATATTTCTTTCCTGCCCGATGGATGACTATGGCAGGTTTAACACAACAAACAGCCGGTGATAGGTCTCTGCTGGGTGAAGAGTCACGTGAAGAGGGGTTGGAGGAGAGCGAGTGAGGCGACATGGGACTTGCCAGTGGAGAAGCACCATGGTGATCTTAAAAAACAAATAAATCTATGTTATTTTGACTTTTTGAAGTTAAATTATGATAAATGGAGAATTTAAAGGACTATGGCTGCAACTAACAATTATTTCCATAATCGAAATCATTGGTAATGACATCACATTATATAATTGCTTGTACAATTAACTAAATATTTTAATATTGTATTTTCACATTTAACAATGAAACTAATGGATATTTAAAAATGACTGTGAAAGTTCACAGAAAGCATTTCACTCCATTCATAAGCTCCTCTACTTCCCTACTCTTTAAACAGGAATTCTGTTTATTAGTTAATGATATTCATGAATAGAAACCAATATTTTAAAAGCATGTCCATTTCAACAAATTAACTTCATGAGGTTTTAGCATGATTTTTAAATAGTTATTGGCAGCAAAATCTTTGTAGGTATTTGGTCCTTTATGCAGTTTAGCATTTTTTTTACATTTTTTTCTCATTACATCCTAGACATTCGTCTGGCCATCATTGTTTAAAATTCCTATTAATCTACAGAATTCTCAGGAAAATGAAGCAGTTCCTTAAAGAGATTTCAGGTTCATTGGTTACTGAGCTTTCTGAGAAGATGATCAAATTAAATTTGATTTACAGATTAAATGTGATTTACAAAAACGTATTTTGATGGAGGAACTGAAAAAGTTACTCAAAGAAAGAGAGATTGCATTTCACAGCCTGAAGCAGCTTCGGAAGTTGTTCACAGAAACTCGCAGGACTGTGTGGCTCTGTAGAGTAAGGGTTTAACAATATATTGTGCACAATATATCGCAATACACCGTTGTCACAATATCTATCATGAAGCTACTAGGAAATATCATCTAGGAGCAGAAGTGTATTTGCTTATGGGTTGATTGTGATTCTAGTCACTTCTGAAACTTCTTTACCTTGTCTTCTTGTTTTATGTAATATTTACTAGGGAAGACAATCTTTCCCTCTCAAAACTCTATAAACTATAGTTGGTTGAAAATAGTGTTGTAAAATATTGTGATTCATAGTATCATGGACATAACATCAAGGTTTGTATCGTATGGTGAGCAGAGTGTATTGTTGCACCCCTAGTGTAGAGGATTCAATCCTCTAGAAAAAACATTTATAAATTGTATTTATTTGCTTAAACAAATTTTCTTCGCAGAGTGTGGCTTTTCCATTTCAAAATGGCCATAATAACTGAAACACTTGATTTCCTTGAACTTTCACTAGTGGCTCACACTATTTTTTCCCTGTGCACAAAACTTTTATAATTTGTATTGCAACTAAAATATACATACCAGCAGGGATCATGAGTGAGAGGGTTGTTGCAGAAGCTGATTTGATGACCTTGCTCAGTGGACGTTGTGTGTGTTTCTCTATATCTCCTGACAGCAGTCTGTGGCGAGCCCTTCGAGCAGCCAAATCACTTATGGCTTTTGGAGTAGTGTTTTCAGAAGCTTCAGCGCTGTGGCGAGGAGCACGATCTAACACATCCGCAGAACTACCAGCTGAAAAACACATATAGGATAATCTGAATTTGTCAAAAATACGATGATTCAGAACCATTTGTAAATCACCAAATACTAACGTGTGAGTGTGGACTGGCTGATTTGGCTAGAATTGGACCCTGGGTGATTCATCCAGCCTCAATTCTCTCTCCACAGGGAGCTCTGGGATAGCCTGTGGTAAATCCTCCCCACGAGAGCCCCTCACAGGGGTTTTCCTGCCCCCCACACCACCATCCTCCTCACTGGAAATGGCAAATCGAGGCATTTCAATGATGGCCGAGCAGCAGCGCCGACGTACAGTTAGAGGTGGGCTAGAGTCACTCTCAGTGTGAGAAGACTCAGAAACGGAGAGACGCTTCCTGAGACTGCAAGAGACCCAACACTTACATTAGCACATACTGTCTGAAAAGAAGAACAGATATAACAGTCGTCTTGTTCATTTAGAATTAATTTTGGTGCTTCACTCACATCTCAGGTGAGCCCACCAACCAGCTCCGGTCTCGGGACCTCAGACTACTGAGACTATCGATCCGCTCTCCTCCCTCTTCACTCAGACTACGCTTGGTAGGAGGAGTGCGTTTCTCCTCATGCAAAGAAAGGCGTTCCATACTGCTATATACCTGAGGTTATAAAGCAAAAAATTCTGAAAAATATGTTAAACACTCTGGAAAACCTGGCAAGAAATGATTAAAATATTGCCAGTACAATTTTTATCAACGTTGACTTCAACATGTTTTGACTCCTGTGAACAATACAAAAAATGTTGTGAAATTTAATGTCATGGACATTCGTGTACAGGGTTTCACAATGTCAAATGTAAGACTTTTAAGACAGTTGAGAATAAAATTTATGACCTATATCATACTTTTGTTTATCTAACAAACTGCCATAAATTAACTATAAAATATATAAATGATAAATCACAGTAAAAAAAAAAATGTTGGATAGAAGCTATCCAAAAAATTTAAACAATAGCTACAGCTTGAAAAATTGTGACTATATGTGGAAAAAACACCAACATCATTTAAAGATTAAAAATCCTAGAGTCCTGGATAAAGGGACAGAATAAATTTGACGTGAATGTTTTGTTTCCTAAAATATTGTGAGATTTATATACTTGAAAACACCTTCCGATTAGCAACCAAATGGTTCTGAAGGATCAGCAAATGCAACGATTTACAAACTTCATGTTGTTTGTAAATCTTTAAACATACAAGCAAGGCTATATTGTGAATCCTTAATGTTATAATGACCTATATCTGCACTTATGATATGAAATCGAACACAAAACAATGGATTTAACTTTTAAAAATGGAGTGCTTTTTTGAGCTGCGCCTCATGAGCTGATCCATTGTGAAAGATAACTGTTAAATGGCCATCAACATATTTATCATATTAAACTAGCATTTGTTTTCTAATTTTAATAACATTTTTGGACATATGTGTATTTGTTACATGAAAACTAACAGAAAACGATTGTTTTCATAATGTAAAAATCTTTGTAGATGACAAAAATTACTGTACTCGTGGTTGCTATGGCAGCCATTTTCTGTTAACAGCTAAATGTGCATGCTGGGAAATCTGTCTCTAGCACAATTGATCTGAAGTGTGTCGGAAAGAGCTGTAAAAAGTTATTTAATACCTAGAACAGCTAATTTAATTAAATGTAAAACTTTTAAGGCCTAAATTTTGGGTTTTTAAGTTTTAGAATTTGTATTTGGCTATTTTGACTTAAAATATTTTATATTTATATTTTATATTTGATGTAAAAATACATTCAGAGAAAAATCTTAGCAGTTGAGACCTTGCTGAATCGTGGAGAACAGGATGAGAACTGCCGGATTTCGAAATGGTCATCGTCATTTGTGTCCTCCTCCTCCTCCGAATCCACATGATGATACCGATCTGAGCGTGCTAGAGGGAGAAGACAGAATGAGTGAGATCTCAGGTGGTTCTTTTTAAAAAGAAAATGAGAGTCTGTATGATATTTGGCAGATAAAAAAACATTGGAGTGTCTTTTCATAAATTTCTTTCTAGTCCCTGCTGCCTGAAGACATACTGTCAAAGTAGCTCGTGTCATCCTCGGATTCCAGCTGAGGAATGAACTCTGCCTTTTGCCTCAAGAGACTGTTCCAGTCCAGATCAGTAAAGAAGCGGTGCTGTTTCACCTCAAACGCACTCCCTAAGACACAAAATTAGAGGATTTCTTCAGATATTTCTCATATAACAGAGATAATGCACTTTCATAAGATCAGTCGAGATACTCATCAAAGACTAAACCAAGGGATGGATCAGAGAGTCAAAGTCTAAGAGTAGGTTCAGAAGAGGACCTGTCCCCAGACGCTCCAGAGGGTTTTGGCGCAGTAGTTTGGATATAAGATCTTGAGCATCATGTGGCAAAGCTTCATCACCTTCTGGCCAGATGATTTCATCTATTAAAAAATGTTAGAGAAGACCTTCAACAATACGATAACTACATCCATCTCTGAGAAGAGGTCAGATTTTTGAGAATTATAGATGGCTTCCCAATGAGTTTCTTTGTTCAACAATTTTAGTAAATCTAGAGCACTTACCACTGATGACCTGTCCAAACAGTTCCTCGGGTGTATCACCAAAGAATGGCGCACATCCCACCAGAAACTCATACAAGATGACTCCCATAGCCCACCAGTCCACTGGTTTGCCATAGCCCTGCCTCAGAATAACTTCAGGAGCTATGTATTCAGGAGTACCGCAAACCTGGAGCAGAGAGATGATAAGTTTTTACATTACTTTCAAGGTCTTCTTGGGGGAAAAAGCAAGAGATGAAAAAACAAAAGGTACCTGCTTGTCCAAGAATTCCCGAGTATCTTTTTCAATGTGTCCCTCATACAGATTAGTGGTTAAGCTCATTAACCCAATCTTTGACAGCCCAAAGTCTGTCAGTTTGATGTGTCCCAATGATGTTATCAGGAGACTGGAAAAAGAGTGGTTTTAATGGTTAGGAAAAGTGGGAACATTTTGAAAATGGAAAGACTCAAAAGATGGCCTTTCATTGTGTATGTTTTGAACGAGAAAGTCACTTGCAAGTTAAAAATGACCCAGTTTGCTTACTTGTCAGGTTTGAGGTCTCTATGCACAATGCCATAGTTGTGAAGGTATTCCAGTGCGAGAACGGTTTCAGCAAAATACATGCGTGACATGTCCACAGGGAGCGCTCCAATGTGTTTCAGAAGAGTGGCACAGTCCCCACCTTTGCACACAAAAATAGTTCCAGAGATGAAAGATTATGTACAGCATACTGAAGTCCTTCTAACCAGCAACATTTCCTTACCCTCCACGTACTCCATGACCATACAAAGATGTCTCCTCGTCTCAAAGGAGCAAAACATACTGACGACAAAAGGATTCTCTGCAAAAGTAAGGATGTCTCTTTCCACAAAAGCCTGCTGGATCTGGTTTCTTAAGATTAGGTTCTGTTTATTGATCTTCTTCATGGCAAATCTTTGACGGGTCTCCTTATGCCTCACCAGAAACACAGCCCTGAGGGAAGAGGGGTGTGTGTCACTGTTGATTTTCATGTACACACTGACCATAAACAAGCTTTGAGCTCTTTCATTAATCATTGAAATCGCATCGTCTTACCCGTAGGCTCCATTGCTGATGAGTTTAATGGTCTCAAAGTCTTCCTCTCGAGGAGTTTTAGTCTTGGGCTGTGGTTGGGGTGGAGGTGGCTGTGTGGTGGGTACTCGACTCTGTGCAAAAACACTCAATCTTACCGAACTGAACTCAGTTTATATAGTCATCCAAATATTTCATTTTTTTCCTTACATCTGCTGAATCTGTTTCTGTTTCTGGGGTCTCTGGGTTACCGCTGTCATAGCTGCTCAGCTGAGCCATTTCTAAACATGGGGAGGAAAATGCAACACCATGTTTATTGTGGTTTCTAACTGATTACTGAAAAATAAACAATTTCATTTAAAAAAAATGATAAAACATGTTTATTCAGAAAGTATTAACTGCAGTACACATGTGTTCTCTCTTACATTATTCAAGATCAGGGTCTGTTGAAGACCATTGCCCTTGATTTTGTGTACAAGGCAGGGGTTGACATCTAACAGGTTGTATAACAGGTCATAGAATATTGCTATTGCTATAAGTATTCAATATTTTCTTATACATCCTGTTATAGCTGTTTATACAATGTTATTGGGTGACTGGCTCCAGTACACACCCTCAAGGGGGTCCCTGGTGAGGCCCAACTGGCTGATGATGTATCGAGGGATGTCCGACTTGATTCCTTGGCCTTCTTTTGCATGACCCTCAGCAGCTTCTAAAAGGTGGTAGAATTCCTCTGGGTCAAACTCCTGTAATCCACAGGAAGAAGGGAAATGCTGATATTGTATATACACATTACAATACGTTTACATTAAGCATTTTGTTGCTAAAACAAAACATAAAATAACAATGAACACATAGCACAGAAAAATACTGTAATGCAACAATATAAAAATCTGAACAAAACAAAAGGTTCAATAAATTGTAAGGTTTGAATTAAAACACTCATAAGTTCAACAAAAACCTTAGATTCATGGTTTGCTTAATCAGGCGGGTGTCACAATGAGATATTTGTGATGTGTTGTGAGCAGATGAAGCAGAACAGGTTAACAGCTCATTTACTATCTCAGCTGCTAGTCTTCCATCAGTGCTGAGTTGTGCTGTGTGTTGTCATTTTACTGAATGCACCAGATTACTCAAACTACACACGTGGCTACAAACGTGTAACAGCCCTGCTGTTCCATGGATTAGTCAGAAGAGCTTTTGCAATCGCATGTATGCACATTTGCAAACGGTATCAATTGTTTATTAAAAAAGCCAAATTAATATTTTTATTATAAGCATTACAGTTTTGCAGTGATTTAAAACATTCCAGAATTAATGACAGAAAAGATTGACAAGCATTTCAAAGTAAATTTCTATTAAAAAACAGCTCTTACCAAACATTCTAACAAGCGAGCAGGCCGTGCGATGATTATCATTAGCTTCTTTACCAGCTGGGTGACAAATGTCACTTCACCACTCTCTGAACGCTCATGAGCCTGGGAAAACCAAAAAAAAAACATTTTTTAAAAAGTTATTAAGCTTAAAATTCAAAATGAAACAAATTTAACTCTTAGAAGTCTCTGCACGCACCAGTGAGTGCGGCAATCACACCGGCTGAATCAAGTAGGAATGAAATGACCCACCTTTTGCTTAATTTTAATGTGAAATATAATGTATAGGTTTATTTTGATAATTTGGGTTTTAAACACACATTACAAGAGCTATGACATAATTTGCAAGAAAATTCTAGCTAAAACGCATGATCCTCTTTCAATTTCATTTTACAGACCCCAATTTTTGGTATTGAATTTTTATGGTAAAAAAAAATATTGCCACAAAATAAAAAGTTTTAAAGGTAATTTATTAGAGCAACTTGTAAAGTAGTCAAAAATGCACCAGACTTCTAAGGTTAATTCCAGTATTTACAGTGAACAGAGTTCCCAATACCTGTCATAGGACCCAGCACATAAAGAAAACTGAAAGTGAATACTCTCATAGCACAAGGTTTGTGAAGACTTTGGTAGAATCTACATGAATCTTGTTTGTGCTATGGAATAAACCCACAGTACATAAAAACAGGAAGTCTAAATGTGTATTGGTGATACAGAAGACAGTAGTTAAGTCATTCAACAGAAATAGAGCAATCTCTGAGAGACAGCAGTGTCACCTCAGGGGATGTCTAATAACCTTCTGAATTATTAATACAAGTAATGAAACCACCAGAGATTCAACACTAGTAAAGGGTCTCTGGACTGAGCAAACGTCACAGATAAGAATTAGATTCTGTAAGGAGAAATTTGAATTATCAAATCTACCAAAATCTACCATCACTTTAGATAACAAACTAGGCTGTTTCTAATCCATCATACCGTGTAAGATTCCTTTAGGGCAAGATGTCATGGTGAAAGCCAGGTGACCTATGTGACCTGCCCTTCAGATTGGTTCCTGTGGTTTTTAATGATGAAACCATGGGAGTCTGCCAGATAAAGAGTGGTCCTTTATTGAGGTACAACCAGCGCCAGCTTTCTTGAGCTAATGTCCAGGTATTTGTAAGAATATTTTTAAAGAATATAAGTAAATTAGCTTCTACTCACAAGCATGACTGAGTGACCAAAATTATTTACAAATCTACTTTTTACATTGTGTATTTGTTGTTTAGTTAGCTAGCTTCAAAAAATACATTGCATTGATTTATTTAAAAAATATATTTTAAGATTTACTTTAGTTAGAAGCATACTCATAAGGTTTAAATAAATAATTTAAATAGTTGGGGAAAAATCTACATCCCATCAATACCAAACAGCTTAGGAACTCAATGCAAATCTCCGCAGAAAAAAAACGTCAGAAACTCAACTGTTAGATCCACATGGGTTCTGAGCGTGCTCTCCTCCCACTGCTCTAAAATCTGCTGAAGAACCTCCTCTTCCTCCAGCCGCCTTTGCCATGTAATGGACATCCTTTGAGTCATCGAGGAAGTCTGAAATGCCATCCTGAGTGTATCTGCCGAATGCCACCACCAGCTACCAAACTAAGCAGCCAATTAGCATGGTCTGCCTGATGTCATCCTTTCTCGTCTGTTTGCCAAGAGTGGCTACACCGATGGTACAGCGATTGCATGAGATCACAAAGTGTGCATTTTCGATTTCGGGCAGACAAGGCCAACGGGGTGCGAATAATCCACCAACCGAAAGAGGGGAAAACCAACCTGATCCCTCCTTCAATTCTCTCTCCCTCCCTTTTTCTCCTTGTTTCTGACCACATGCACCCTCCTCTTAGGTGCATGGGATGCTCATCCGTCACCATTGGTGGTTACTGGAGTGTGAAATTAAAATCAGAAAGGTGCTGCACCCCCCCTTTCCAGCGAAGCACAAGCACAACAAACACACACTCTGGTACATTCCGGCACACAGCTGATTTGTGGCTCAACAATGGCAGCTCTGGGAGTCATAAAGTCCCTACCCTGACACAGTGACTGAGCTAATCAAGACATCAGCGAGCTGTTGACTAATCCAGATGTGACTGGCCACCATGAATTTTGGGGGAACAAAAACAGTTGTTTATGATGGTCATGCCGTCATAGATGATGTCTTCCTCATTTGGACTGCATTTTAGAATGCTAATGAAATATCGTGAATACTTACATCCTGGTGTAGCTTCTCCAGGTTCTCCTGGAGCTCGTAGAAGTACCGGGATGTGATTAAACCCTCACGGGATTTGTCCAGACAGTCTCGAGCCAGTTCGATGACCTGGTGGTGAATGAAGCTCAACACACCGTCAGCTAACGGCATGACTTTATCAGGAGCCGAGGAGGAGATGAAATCGGCCAGGCGCTCCTCCATCTGAGCCGTAGCCTGTGGGACAGAAAGTTTTAAGTTAGGAGAGGCTTTTGTCAAGAGTCACATTTATTATGTTTTTTAATTATTTTATTACTCTGTGAAATATTTTATTTATGATCATTGTTTAAAATAAACATATCTTACCCTCACCACTGAACCTAAAATGATTGTTTTTATGCTTTGCTACGTGGGTGTGTTCATGGAAAGCACATTTAAATAAAATGAATTATTATTATTAAAAGTTATACTTTAGTAAAAGCCATATGTTATGGTTTGATGCACATTTCAAGACCTTTTCTAAGGGGCAAAGATCTCACCTTCGGGAAACGCTCCTTGTAGACATGGTTCATCATGACGATCTCATGGTCAAACGAAATGGGTGAGCGCCCAGGGCTGAAAAAAAAAACAAAAAAACAATAAGGTGTTTGTGTTTCAAAGCAGTTATGAAACCATTGATATAACATGAATGAAAACAACTGGATTTTTTGGTTCTTATCAAAATCATCTTCAATAAGAGGGGAACACTGTAGGAAACAGATTGTGTAGATAAGTGAATGTTTGTCTGTGTATGCGTTTCATTGTGGGATAAAGATTACAGATGCAGCTGGGGTCGTATGACTCACCCCCATCGCAAAAGGTATTGTGGTGAACATGTGATCTCAAGGATGAGGTAATGCTGTAAGTCATCAGTCGAAGACCTGTGCTTCCTATTAACCTGACCAACTGATTGAACTATATGAATACCTGATGAATATTAACTATATGAAAAAACTAAACACATTGGAATGCAAGGCTCATCAGCTGATGCCAGTAATAACATGAGACAGTTGAAGATATTCCTGTCAAATTTAAAAATTTTTGAGAGCCACTTCAATCATGATCTGAGCATGGCCACGCTAAAGGTTAACTCTGACAGAGATTGATTCAGAGCCCAGAGGAGCTTCATTAACAATCACATCTAGAATATTTCTCCTGCTGAGAAATGAGGGAAAGGAAAGAAGGCAGGAAAAATGGTCTAGGAGCGGATCTCTTGTTTTATTAAATAAAGAATCAAGTCTGCACGAAACCATGTGAGCCTCCTGTGTGCTACAACATTCAGCATTCAGACAGATGGTTATTAGCGAACTTAATTATTTTCCAGAAATGTCCTTGCAGCTCTAACTGCTATTTTTGAGAAATGGCCTTGAAAAAGATTCTCATTATATATTGAAGCCAAATGGATTTGTTTGAAGCTGTTCTGTTCAGCAACATAATTTTAAATGATGGAGGAAAGAAAGGGTGGCTGTTCACATGCAAGTTGTTCTGAAAGAATAAAAAGTGCAGTCAATTTCCTAATTCATTATTTAAATTTGATGAACCTAGACAAGTTGAATTTTAATTATTATGGACAGTTACGTTATCATTCCAAAAACTGCTGAATACTGATCGGATCAAATGTTATGCATTTTTTTGTGTCAACAATTTTTATTTTTATTTAAACTTTTCTCATTGCAATTAAAAATGTAACACCAGAGATTGTATTTTTGTACAATTTCAGGTTTGTTGTGGGACAAAATAAAAGATGAAGCAGGGGTTGTACCACAAAGTATGGCCACTACAAATGGTGCCAAAGAGATGGAGAGAAGGGAGGGGATTAAAGTTAGCATAAGTGTCACAGTTGAGCTCAGAAATGACCTCTAAATCCTTCAGAGAAGCTGGAAACCAGGGAAATCAGATGGTTAATTGGCCGTGACAGAGTTGTCAGGACCAACACAAACCCACACCAGCGGATGAGTCACTAGAACAGCCATAGACTGCCATACCTATCACAGACAAAATTTCCCATTTCAAGAAAAAACAGTCTAGGCTTACAGTAAATAATCTCTAATATGACAGTGATTGCTTTATTAGAATAAAAAGTTAAGATCCCCATCTTGGCTGCCACACGACACAAATGATGGATGATGACCACAGAACATTGAGCTCATTATTCGTGGAGTGTATGAATGTGTTACAAGATGTAAGGAGAAAAAATGTCTCAACCATTGCAGAAAGAAATACAGCTGTCAAATCTCTCTGCATGTCTGCTGTTCAGGGTGGGAAATTATCATAATACCGCTCCATTTCCTTGACTATAATAAAACCATTATAAAAATTCTATAAACCACCCAGTAATCCAATCTTTCCCCTCTCTCTCTCTCTCTCTCTCTCTCTCTCTCACTCTCTCACTCTCTCTCTCTCTCTCTCTCTCTCTCTCTGTGTTTTGGTGTACAGTTAAGGTCATAACTTTATATAATCTGGCAAATTTTGAAATTTCTTGGCCTTTCAAAACTTTCCAAATGACCCTTCTTCTTTGCAAAAGGCCTGCTTTATCAACAGAGAGGATAAAGAACCTCCTCGACAACTACCTCAACAATGCCGTAACTGACGTTAAAGGGGAGGGAATACAAAATATTAAGAGCTTGGATGTGTGAAGTTCCTGTTGTGAAAAAGAGTAAACACAATTGTTTGACGATAAATGGCTTCACTCAACCACTAACTATGAATGGAAATAAACCCATTTGTTATCAATCATATTTTTAGAAAAATATCCACGAAATAATATCCGTCTTCAAAATAAAAGGATAAAAACACTATAAATGTTTCTTTTGGGGGATAAAGGTTTGGCTTGAGTGAGAAACTGAGGAGTAAACACACTGCTGCTCACTTGAAAGACATCATGTGATTGGTGGAAAATTCCGTCTGTTTGTATACCTGAGACTACGGGAGCGTGGCCGCATAGCTGGAGATCTCCTCCCATCCTCATCTGTAATGCTCTCTGAGCTGAAGTGCTTGGTGAGGAAGTGGAGTTCGTCTGCAGTGGGCTGGAAGGGCAACTGGTGCAGCTTCTCCTGAGATGAACATGATGACTGTGAGAAGTAGAGAGGGAGGGATTACAAGAACAGAAGGCATTGCATTGGTGGCCCTGACTCAGTCAACTGCATTTTCACCCCTGGGTTTTTAAAATCAAAAACACCAAAAATTAAGGTAAATACAGTTTTTGTCAGATACAGTTTTTGTTTTAGTTTTTTGAGAACACCCCCAATTAATCAATTCTTTTATTTGCAAGCAAATGAATTATATCTCATGCCTGATGTACAATAGACAAATCAAATGCGTCACATCATATAAAGGATTGACACCTACTGACATGGTCACTCCCACCTTTTATTACCATAAAAGCTGATCTGGGTCATTAGCTTGCGGATCAACTGAGGCAGATCACTTGATTGATGAACCAATCAAAGTGAACTCTGAGATAAACTCTCTGCGTTTCCCAGGCAATACAGACAGCCAATCAAGTACTGTTAACATTTGGCTATATTCAATTGCCTTTAAATCCACATAGCAGCAGTGGTGGCAGGGGCATGAGGGAGAATATTTTTAATAAAGAACTGATACTGTTTTTTTTTGTTTTTTTTTTTTCATTCACACTTTGTGTTTTTGGTGATAAATTTTATAGTAAGTGTTGTGTCATAATTAGAGATAAGCTATATTTTATTAAATAGCATTTAAGCTTCTAAAATTACAACCCAAACAACCAATTCATAAAGATAACTAAATGTTAATGTAGAATATGCATACATGAAAAACATGAAATTAATGTTATATAAATGAGGTAGATGAAAAGATGGGGAGCTCATAGGTCAATAATTTGAACAGATGGATAAATACAGGCTTTTCAACAGAATAGATGGATACCAGCCTTCTTTGTGATGAAATGCAACACAGCATCTGTTGTGTCTTGCCACCAAGACCCTTTCTTTTGGTAAGAGGGAAAACGGGGTTGCAGTTGTAACCCATTTTTTACAAGTGTTTTGCTGGTAATGTTGCACTAAAGTGTAGTTCTGTATGAGGCGCTAGAATTAAATCGTTTTCACATTGGGCTTTGGTTTGCTTAGTCTTTGTAAGTCCAATTTAGAACCACGCCTCTCTTTGAAATGAGCTCTTTGAAGGTTTGGCAATTCCAGTTTGAAATTGCAAATGCCCTCTGCCCCATGGCTGGGAATGAGTCACAGAACTATGGAAGCCTGCTAGTGCTTTGCAGTGTCTCGTGGAACTACAGAAACTTTCGAATGAGAATATTACAAATATAGTGGTACCTCGAGATACGAATGTTTCACATTACGAAAAATATGAGATACAAGGGTCTCTGTAAAAATAGTTTGCTACAGGATATGAAAAAAATCCAAGATACAAAAAACACAATCAGAGAAATGTTTGAAATGACAACACTGGGTGTCACGTGACTGCAGTAAACTACAATAACAATGTGTAGATTTAATGTTTGAAGAAAAGTTACTTGATTTTTCTCTGGTTTTCCTTTTTTTTCTCTCTTCAATTTATACTGATGTTTGTTTCTGAGAACCATTGCGTGGATTAGGCGTTTTACATGTAAAACTTGCTTCGACATACGAAAAATTCAAGATACGAAGACCACCCTGGGACAGATTAGTTTTGTATTTCGAGGTATCACTGTACCCAATGCATCATTAATAATAAAATCAATCTGTTTTCAAGAAAAAAAAAACATTTAAAATTCAATTGTTTATTAAGGGAAGAAAATACTATTTTAAAAAAGGAATTTAACATAGTGACAATCTATTGTTGAAGAAAAAATAAATAAGTAAAATGGCAAACTAAAGCCAAAAGTAGTTATTTCTGGTTATGTTTTGTTTGTGTTATTTAAGTAAAGCTTGCTCAGGATTTAGATGAGAAAAGGTCTGTACTACAAAATGCCATTTTCTCTTTCTGCAGTGACTCCCAAATGAAAGCAATATACAGTCTATTTTCAGGGAGAGAGTTCTTTTGAAGCACACTCATTGATATGAAGCCATTGGCTTTACTTCAGGCTAAAAGAAGCTGCTTTGTTCCTAGAGTTTATCCCACTGCAGGGTCAATAGGATAAAACCTTACAGGCAAGTTAAGGCTTGGGGATCAAATGCAATACCAACCAGTAATGCACATATCTGAGGGGAAAACACAGAGGGACTACAAAACGAACATGAACACAAACAAAGATGCTCACCGAAACTGTTGAACTGGGGGTGTTTGTTCCATAGCCGGAGGATGGCAGAGAGGCCAGAGACCAGCGGCGACCATCCGTCCTGAACAGAATTTAAAGAAATTCTAAATTTCTTCATTAAGAAACCTGCAAAATTCAATATTCACACAAAAAAGGGGAAAAATCTGACCAATGGTTAGCACCCTAAACAGCATTCAAACACTGACATTACAGTAAAAGCTAAAGATTGTTATTTTTCTGCAGCGTGCATTTCATATATATTTAAGGTCTGTATATGTACATAGTGTTAATATGCACATTTTCATGCAGGACTTTGTTTTTAACCTCCAGAACACACATAGGCAACAGTTTCCTTATTTAAAATCAATGTGTCATATATAATTTTGTAATAAATATATATATTGCCAATATATAATCTGAGATGCAAATGACATGAACAAGCAAATATTTCCTAAAATAGAGCACCTTTGAAAAGTAGCAGCCTGAAAAAATTGTTTATCCTGTGTTTTAAATGTTACTGATATTTTGCAGTGTCTCAGTTTCCTCCGCTACATACATATATAAATAAAAGCATTGTAAAATAATGGTAGCATTATTTAATTATAAACAAGTTTGTTAAATATTACTAAAGCTTTTTATACAAGGAATGATTAGAAATTAATTATTTCAAAGCATCTATGAAATAATTGGGAATGTCTTAAAACAGATCCGACTGCCAGCTCTGATGAAATGGAAGCATGATGTTTGGTGTAAACAGCCATGCTCAAAGCACACACAGGAAATTATGTTGTAGGGAAAGTGGGGTGGGGGTATTATTACCTGTCAGCCCTGTGTCCATGGCTGTATGGAAGAGAGGACAATATTAAAAATTCAAGCTGCCATAGGGGCTTATATTTGTCTACGCATCTCTGGGTCCAAAATTCTGAATAAAAAGAAATTGATTTCAAGACCATCAGTGTGTTATCCATTAGGTGGCACTGTTGAACCAGGAGCAATATGGCCTGGATGACTCACTAGTCTGTGTATCGTTTAATCATGCCTGAGGTCATCAACTCTTTGTGGTGTTCTGCGGTTGTTAAAGCATTACCGTCTTCTGCTTCTCAATTTCCAATTCAGATTTACTCATTAACATTCATAGTGTGATTATGCAGAGCCTCGGTGAAGGATTATGTGATATTCCAGATTAATTGAAGGAGAGGTCCTTAATAACCGGCAGATGAGAAGAAAACTAAGCTAGAATTAAAAGAAAATTGATAAACCTTAGTAGTTATGCTACATACCTTCGAGCTGGTACAAAAGAGAAGTGGGCTGCGGTGTTTGGGGAGAAATTGCGAGGGCTGTCCAATGGGCTGCTTCCTGAAAAATAACAAGTATGCCGGGTTGAGAGGAATGATAACGAAACTCATGTTTAACTAGAACCTATCAAAAAGGACTATAGTATGTTCTACTGAAAACCAAATGCATACTTGAAGTTGTATTTGCATAGGGGTGCAAAAATAAACTGTGGCATATTTTATTGTGATTCAAAAATACCACAATCATGGCGTTACTGGGATACATTGTCTAGCAGTGTTAATATGAACAACCATGAGAAGAGGCACTTTTAATAAGGGGTAAACAAAAGTTAAAGCTGCCACCATATTAGTGGAGGATTTTAAAAGCTATAATACAAATTGAACCAGACTCTGATGTTATAGAGCGAAAACTTTTAAAATTCAGTTTTATTTTCCAGTAACAGTTTAAGGACAAATAGTTTCAGCATTTATTTCTGTGGTGCTCGTTTCATTTCAGGTTCATTTTTCATTCTGGATTAATATTGTGAACCATATTGTGGATGTAAAATCGAGATTTGTATTGTATTGTGAGCAGAATATCATTAAACCCCTCATTGCAACATATTGTAACCCGACACTTAATGTAATTTCTTATTTGCCATATTTGTGATGTCATTTTCCTGCTTCCTGTTCTATCTCATATTAATAGGATTTAAAAAAAATAAGAGATCCAACATTTACTCTGACAGCTGCACATTTACCTTCAAAAACATGCAAAAAATACTTCTTAAGTATGCTTGAATCTGTGTTTTCTGTGAAAATAAGAAAAATTTCAAACTGGAAACATGACAATATTTAGCTGGAACTAATAAATGTCATACTGTAGTCAAAAACATTTGTTTCAAAAAAAGTAAACTCACTTACTGAAGTTTATTTTTACTGCTTCACATCTTTAGTAGATGCTTTTGGACCTAGTACTTTTTATGTTTGGAACCATTTTTAACTGCCCTATTATGGATTGTGGTGTGAAACATATGTATTTAGTTATTGCCTTTATTAAGAAAAACTTCATTAAGGGAATCTTTAGCTGTTCAATATTTGGCTCAAATGTCTTTCTAAAACTATATATTTTTGATTGAGTAATCGCATCTTTTAAAGATTAATCTCATTAGCAAATACGTCCAAGTTCCACGCTTCAGGCCACCTGGAAATTTAATATTCCATTATAGGTGAATTACGCAACCAGCAGTAGTTTTCTGCTTTTCAATCCAGCTGATCCTTCACCTTTATTTATTCATCGTAGTCTTTCAGAAGGCTGTGCTTCACTTTTAGGCCAGAGGTTGAGGGATAAAAACACACTTTGATCAGGGCTCTTTTATTTCTCTGCATACTGCAGGCATTATACCGGTGCTTAAAAACGAAGCTATTACTGTGTTTAAGTGCTTTAGTGAATGGTGTTCTCTATTAAAAATGACTGGAGAGGAGCAATATGGCAAAATGAAAGTTGTTTAATGATCCGCAGTCCATGAGTAAAGAAACCTTTTTTGGATTACCTCCAGCACAATTACCTCCTATTTGGCGAGAACACTTTGTGGTTCAACTCAAGTACTATTTATTTAAAGTTTAAAAGAAATGGTAATTGATGTGGCGAGAAAAAAACGATATCCTGAACATTCCAGTTAAAGGTGAATTAAACAGTACAGATCCTGTAGTCGTTATTCATTTCTATCATGGGATGCTCTGGCCAAGACTTTGTGATACAGATCAGGTCACAATCCCACATGCATTAATCATACATTAATGTATTCATTGAGCAGGCGATGGCAAATCTTAAATATTAATGAGAGCATAATTCTTTGTCAGGAAGTGACTGTAGAGACATCTGTGCACAGCTGGACTGGGATTCAGAGCAGCACGGATCTGTCATGGAGATGCATCTCCTTAAAGAAAAACCCTCAGTGTCTGAGGCGACAGAATGGTGTATTGTACAGTAGGCCACCTGCTTATTTTAAATCGTAAAATCTGGAGTGAATGGAAAGCAAATATTCTGGGAGATGAAACACAGCTGAGAGATGGAAAACAAACTGTTCAGAGCCCAGCTCAAATCCACATACTATACTATGAAGCTCATAATAATCCACATTTTTTTAGATTAAAAGTGACTAAAGTAAAATTTATGTGAGGAAATGATACTACAAGGGTGTGCCAATATTAACAGAATATTAACAGAAAGTCTATTCATTTAAATAATTTATTTCAAAAAGTTAAATCTGTGTATGAATTCACTACAGGCAAAATGAAATCATTTAAGGCCTTATTTTGAATCGTTATGGATTAAAGATAAAAATTTATTTAACTAAATGAAAAAATCATAACTAGGATCAACATTGTAGGTTCCTTGTGTCCCAATCCAGTCCGCTATTAAACATAATTAAGGGTTTCAGAAGACCACCATTTACCTCCACAAGGAGAAAAACTAAATTTTCCTTAAGTTGAATTCCAGAGGGGTTTATGGTATGTGTCTGTTAGTCAAAATAAATCTTTAGACATGGAGATCAGCAAGATTAAGAACTAAAACAGAGTGAACCTATGAAAGTTGTGCCGTTTAACCATGTGCTGTTCAACATGAATTAGTGACTTTAAACAGCTTCCCAAAAACTGGATTAGTGCAGTGTCCTGCTGATTGTTCTCGGTTGAGTTTGACATTTCATCTCTACGGTTTCCATTTGCTAATGGCTTTAACGTCCATTAAATGAAGTCACTTTTAGATTCCTGTTTTAAATGTGTTTATCATTACATTATAGTTGAGTGATGCTGTTCAATGAATGATGCTGTTCATTTATTGTGAGTGTCAAAGAAAGCGACAGACTGCGTTTTATATTCTGATGTTTTAGTTCATGAGTATATCATCATCAGCGCCTAAGCTGTACAATTTATGATCTAGAATCAGTTATAAACAGCTCTTTCCACACACAGCACTCAGACAGTCTGGCGGCTTTGACAGTCTATCTTCACATTTGACTGTGTTCTCAGCTTTTCAAATAGTGACAGAGTGACACCAGGGATCCATCGCTGGAGAATGAGCACTTTTATTAAGTGTTTCAGGCCAGCTGCAGCTTTATTAAAGCATTACTATGATACGTGGATGACAAACTTCTTTCCCACACGCTAACTCTCCAAAAAAAATGGTAAAATAGTTTAATAATATATATATATATATATATATATATATATATATATATATATATTATACATATATACAGAAAATACATATTTATATCCACTGTGAATATGTTTAGTGTGGTTCATGTAAGAAATTAAATTCTGAAAGTAAATTATGAAGTATTTAAAAAGCTAATTAAGGTTTCTCTTCACCACAAAATAGCCTCAGCACATAACAAATGGCTGGCCATTATGTTTTCTGGCAAATCCCTGATGTGTTTTCATATGCATTTTCAAGATTAATGGCTTTTTGTGACCACCCATAAATTTCTTCCTTATGAAAAACTCTTCAGCATATTGTTTGAGCAGAAATTATGAGTTACATAAAAACATCTTCAACTTTGGGATTTTATAGTGCAAAATGAAAAAAAAAAAGAAATCTAAAGGAAGATATGGATCACAAATAAAACTAGCTTCTCAAAAAATATGTCTATGTCACACATTTGCTTTATAGAAATGTATTAAGATTTGAAGATGTTTCAAAAGTGTTTCCCAATACCCCAGGGCACGAACTGTGACATAATATAACAGAATGTCAACTGCCAATCCTCTCATAACTCCCATGACTTGAATGAGAAATCTGAAGTCTGCTGTGAGATTTAATGTAATATTTATCGAGCTGCTGCAAAGAGTCTGACATGATAAACAATTGCATTACATGAAGTATGTGCAGTACCTATAGCACCAATTTATACAGTTCAAACAACCAAGATGAACACTATACAGTCACCAGAATAAATGCCATCGGAGTAAAGGGTAACAATAGAATTCATGGGCAAAATATAAATTTACATGCAGACCACAGGCCGTGAAATAATTGTGAAGTACAAAAACAATGTGCTTTGAAGTCATTTCTTCACTAAATTGAAATCTTTAACTATGTTGGGCAATAGCCAACTTAACACTATTGAGGGAACAGGTACACTCCAGGACTGGTCAGGGCTCTAGACTAACTTTTTGCACTGGTGCGCCTAAATTTTTTTCTTAGGTGCACCAGCACAAAAGTTAGGTGCACCCAAATTTTCAACTGCATCACATTTAATACCCCATTTTCACAAGTTCACTTTTTTTAGTTCTCTATTCATTTATTTTTTTTTTAAATCACTGTCCATAGACAATATTGACTTGTAAATGATTAACTAACAACCTGGTCAATATAAAGTTCTTTATTTGAAGCACAATTCCACAAGAAAGGTAACTAAAACTTACTGAAAAGGTGTTTAAAGTGCTTTACTGAGCTGAAATTTAAACTTTAAACTGATTTTGGTCCCTAAGAGCAGCAAATACAAATAAAAACGATAATACCATTTACTACCCAGATCAAGAGTTTATAATGCAGCCTATTTATTTATTTTTTCATTTTTAAGTGTCAGAATATTATGGTTAATGCAGTAACGAGACGGTAGGCATATTATTGACATAGGCTCCATAACATGACATGGCTTACCTTGGGCATGAGCATGCTCGACCTCAATGTGTTCAATTCACCGGTCTTCCTTTCCGCAAGATACAACCGTACACAATGAGGAATTCCTTTGTGGCGATATATGTGTCTCCGTCGATCAGGAATTCCATGTACGCACTGTTCACAATTTGCACAGACGTCTTTTTTTTTCAATGTATCTGCGATGACTTCTATAAATTGGGTGCGCGTGACATCATTGCTGTACGTCGGGTTTACGTTCAAGCCATTTTTCTTCATAAGAATTATTTCGGACTTGAATTTAGTGAAGGGTAGTTCTTCTTTTGCAATATTGTAGGCAACGTTAAACTTAATTATCATCTCGGCCTCGTCTGATGATCTGTTTGCAGCTGCCTGCCGCTGAAAGGTACGTTCACATCGAACGCGGTTCGCGCGGTAAGCGCGGATGGTTTCCATGTTAAGTCAATGCAAAGACGCGTTTGCGCGCGTCTGAGGCTTCAGCGGCGCGGTAAACGCGAATTGAGCGGCGCGCTTGCCGCGATAGGCGCGTATTGAGCCGCATGAATGGGTGATACGCGTGTTGTGAGCCGCGCGCAGGAGGCGGACCGGCCGTAGACGGAGTTTCGTTTTTTTTCCCCCTCGAACGACGGGTCGCACCGGTGCAACCTTTGATTTTTTTTAGTCGCACCATTGAGAAATTAGGTCGCATATGCGACCAAATTGGTCGCACTCTAGAGCCCTGCTGGTGCAACAATCCCATCATGCAACTAAAGTAGGCCAAAACCTGTCAAAAACCTGTTATTATTGATCAACATATGGAGAGTCGGAGCTATAGAATTTGCTACAAACACACATGGGGTTTAAAAATGTTTAACGAATGAGTTTTTTTCTGCTCAAAACTACTCTTTCAAAGAAGAGCAAACTTGAGGGCCGCATCTCATTGAAATGTGAGCTTCGTATCTGGGTCTGAACTGAAATCAACAGCACTTGGAATCTGTTAAAGCACTGTATTTTGCTGGAAAATGAACAGAAACACTAATATAATTGAAAATTATAAAACTTTAAAAAGGTCCACTGAGAAGAATATTCATTAAACTTCTCTGGGTGGGTTTAAGAACAGTAAGTCATGCTATGACAGAGTACATGTGACAAACAGAAATGTGCCAATATTTGGTGATCTAGCAAACTGTGAAAATTAAAATATACTGCACAAGTAAATATAATATGTAAAAAGAAGATTGTTAGAATGAGTGTTACCTTTTTCCACCAAACTTGAATGCTGCATATAAGCAGACCTAATGAGTGTATTTGAGTGTAAAATAAACAATCCCACAAAGAATGACGTTAGAGAAAGCTTCAGCAAAACCAACATGTTTTTTTCTGTGTAACTTATTTTAAAGAAGCATTGATTACTTCAATTCTTATCAACAATCTGTAAAAAAACAAAAAACAACGATAGATTTCAGCCTTATTTGTGACATTCTCTATTGCCATTATGGAGTTTTCCACGATCTTAATACTGTATTAATATAGTAATTTTTTTGTACTTGCACTAGGCTTGACACAGAGGTGCTAATATGCTGTGCAGTCAGTTTTCATTTATATTTTCCTGCATAATAACTGAAGTAACTAAGTTTGCAATTACTTTATATTCATAGAAAGTTTTAAAATCTATTTTTTGTCCTTTTTAGGTTTACCTGGGTGCCCTGGCAGTGGCGAATGGGGGCGAGGCAATGTGGGAGAGGTGCTGGATGTCACGATCAAACTCTTTCTGTTGCTGGTCCGACAACTGTAAAAAAACAGAAGAAAAACCTGAGTGTGATAATTTGTCCAAAAAAAAATATATATAAATTACTGTCTTTGAGTATGCCCATTCAGAAAGAATAAAGATGATAAACATCACTAAACCCTCCACACACCCCACACATCTGACACAAACCTTGTCTTTTTATGAGCCTAAAATATCTTCAATGCTTTTCTGATGAAAAAGGTAATTATATTGATAATAACCTAACAAAATCCCAAGTGTTCATGAACGCACATTGTCTGCATCACCCTCTCCCATGCTACTAACAGCTTCAGATATTTCATTGTATATCGATGCAGTCCAACACCTTTACAGACAAAAGCTGACATCTGGATAACTGCATGAATGCACCTCGTTACAAACAGTGCTGCAAGAAAGAGTAACTATCTCAGCAGAGACCCGTGCCACTTTCACAGTGGCAACCATCACTCGGTGTGTAATGGAGGCTCAGAAATGAGTAGTCACAGCAGGAGGTGTGGAAAGAAAGAGAATGGCAGCGGAGAGTGAAAGAAGAAAAGCATGAGAGAAATCGATGACTCACAAGCTGACGCAGACACATTAATACTTTAAGAAAGGCCAATCTTTTGAAGTGGAAAGGATTTATTTTTGTGATGGCTTTTGATATTTTTGGTGAGGGGTGTTAGCTGAACACTGCAATGTCGAAACATACATGGTGGACAAAATGCTTACAATCGAAAAACAAAACAAAAAAACTCACAGAGCAATACACATCTAAGAAACGCAGATCTAACAGCAGCGTCCTTCAAATGTTTGTATGTGGCTCTCTAACCTGAAATATTAACAAGTCATCATTTTTGTCAACAGTGTAGATTCATACCATTTAATGATCAAATAAAACAGTGGTCTAAAAGTGCACTTTTTACTGTGACACACATCAATGAGTGAGACACAAAAGACAGTGGAGCCTAAAAAAAGAGTTTCTAGTCAAGTGGTGAGGAAATAACCGGCTAGTCGGCCTTGTATAATTAATTGTAATCATGAATATAGCAATGTTTGATAAGCCTGGTTTGATGGTTTCCATCTAAATATGATCCTCATTTTCACATCCTGTAAAAATAATAGTGGAAATTTGAATACTATAATTTATTTAACTTTGGCCTTCCAGTTAGAAGGTTGCCGTTTCGATTTTGCAGTTTGGATGTTCTCCCTGTGCTTGCGTGGGTTTCCCCCAGGTACTCCGGTTTCTCTCACAATCCCGAAAACATCCGGTTAGGTTAACTGAATAATCTAAATTCCCCTTAGATGTGAATGTGTGAGTGCATGTTGCCCTGTGATTGACTGGCGACCTGTCCAGGGTGTAGCCCTGCCTCTTGCCCAATGTGAGCTGGAGATGGGCAGACCCCCGTGACCCCGAATGGCAATAAATGGGTTGAAAAATGAAATGTTTATTTCACAAAAATATTTTTAACTGTTATTTTTATATCTTTCATTTGACACTTTCAATATTGACTATTTCAGACTATTTCACATTTTTTGTTAAATAAAATAAAAAGTAAAAACTTAAAAAAAAAAAAATTCTAAATTGAGCTTAATGCAGCACAATTACACTTTGTGATTACATTTAAGCGGTTAGACACAAAACTGTTACACTCTTTGAAAAAAGGTTCTTTGCCTGTTCTTTGGAGGTTTGAAGGTAATATAGCATTTTTTCACTTTAAAGAACCCCTTAAGCTCTTTTTAGTTCTTTAATGGTTCTTTGGAGGTCTGAAAGTTTACTTATATCATTCATTTGATGGTTGGTTCTGAATAGCACTATTGATGGTTGGTTCTAGCAACACTTTTTAAGATAAGTGTTAAATGCCACCAAAAAAAGGTTCCCATGTGTTTACGTCCCAAAGAACCAGATTTTGTTCTATATATATATATATAGAGTGTATTTTTTTTAGAATGTATTTTTTTTATACACAATCATATTTTTGGGTGAATAATCGCAATAAATCAACAAATTTAGAGGATTTTCAACTCACCAAAAGAATAATCATTGCACCATCTGGATATATAACAGGACAGACAATGCACTTTACATGTTAATAAAACAACCAGCAGTGTACGGTTCATCAATTCAAAATAAAGGTTAATTACAGTAATCGGGGAGGGAATTGCTTCCTCTTGACTTACGAACAACAGTAAATGTTCATTGTATTTGTCAGCAAAGTGAAACCTTTTCAGATGTTCGGGGTTTTAACTGTAAACTGAATTTCGTGGTACCTGTATGTAAATTTTTTTAGTTGCTACAGAATGCTGTGTTTTTAGTTTTTTTTTTTTTTTTACGTTCACAGTTTACTGAAAATGAGAGTATGTCTATCTGAAAGTGGGCCACGTGAACTAAGCAGAAGATAATCCACTCATACACCCACTTATCGTGGATTGAATTGTACCCGGCAGCACAAATAATTAAAATGCCTCTATTTAAACTTGTTTGTAATCTGACCTTTGTAGAAAATACATATACCAGATAATCAGAGTTAAAAGTCCATTAGACAGGTTTTATTTCTTGTCAAAATAAAAGGGAGATGATTACACTGAAACAAAATGAAACACTTGCAATTTAAAACAGTGTATAAAACATTTACAAAAGGACATCTATCTAAAGATTTAGTATCTGAACAAAGCAAGGAATTTAGATTATATTAAAGATGGTAGCGTTTATAGCTTTAATTGTCAAAAATAATAAACAATTATCCCTAGCACAGACTGTGAAACCAGTCTGTTCTAGTCTAATTCTTAAGCTGCCAGATGCCATGAGCTGAATGTTATAATTACCAAGAGAAGATGCAAGGAACCGATTAAATGTGAACACAGCAATTATGAACAAACACCTGCTGGCCAATCACTCCAGCCGACTTGATATTGGGGACAGGCTGCGAAGGGGGACCAGTTGCCTCCTTTAGAGTGGACTAGCTTCCAGTATGAGTTTTGACAACTATAATAAGAGTTTGATAACAGATAGAGTGGTTTCAGAAACTGTCTGAAGAGATCAATGCTGGGCAAACGCCAACTACAACACTGATTATTTACATTTCCAATGGAAATAGCATTGAGGATTGAAGACGCAGTGGTAGGCCAAGTAACAAAGTTGTACAGCAGATTACCATTGGAAAAGAGAAAATGTCCAGCAGTGGGATCAGCTCAGAATGGAACCCAGGTACACCCATTCATCTACAGTCCAGAGAAGTCTGACAGAAGTGGTTATCATGGAAGGGCCATGAAAATGAATACCTCAGATGTAGGAAGAAGGCTAAGCTCCTCGAGTATGCAGGAACTGGGATGATGGGTTGGGTTTCTATTTTGCTCTTTCATTGCATTTTGTTAATTGATAAACATATATGAGCTATATGAGAAAATATAAGACACTTATTAACATAGTTTTGAAAGCACTCTTTGTTTTCAGCTGCCTAAAATATAAAAAACAAAAATGACAAAAATGTTATTGTCTGATGGAATGTGAAACAGGGAAATCAATCACATGTTTCTTTCAGGACAATTTGAGAGTCTAGGCGATTAAAAAATGCTTTTGCCCAATGTTTAATACACAAATAAATCTGTTAAAATGTCAGATTGGCTATTGCTGCTGGACAACTCAGAAACAGGCCTTTCAAAAAATATTCACCATGGCTACAGGTTTCAGAAATCTTTGAATAAACCAGCATTTTGTTTGCATGGCTGCCGTTTTTTATCCAAACAGGTTAATCTCTTTTAATCTCTCAACCACACAAATTGCTTGTCTCATTAATCCTGTTTGTTTCATACATCGTTCAAACCTCTACCATCAGAACACCACACACTACTCATACCCTAACTTGATCCAGATGTTTAGAGTCAACTAGTTTGATTAACAGTGCCTCTCATAGATAAGGAATGGAAATATGCTGATCATTTCGTTGCTATGCAAACACCAGAGCCCTGCTACCCCTCCCTCCCTGAAATTCATCCCAACAGCAGAACAGCAAGAACACACATGGCCACTAATTATATACATTTCTATGTGTACAACTGGTCCAGCACTCAAATTATGAAGTTTTAAAAGATTGTTTAATTCTAGCATGCATCTCTGGCCAACTAAATATGTGCCTGTGGATAAAGGGATGCAGTACTTTACAGTAACTATATAATTGTACATGTATAAAGCTGCATAAAAGACACATTACCAACCCTATGAAATCTCAAAGCACACAGGCACAAGTTAAAGCACAGGCAGCAGTGTGTCTTCAATTGCTGCATAAATCCCTGATGAAATGCATGCTATCTGTTTAATACTGTTAAAAAAACAACATTTCAAAACAGAGATAACAGTACCTCTTGGATCTGCGAAGCATGCTTCTCTCTGGCATAGAAAAATTGGAGAGAACGGTCCAAAAGGAGTCAGACATGATGGCTTTGCACAAACATGGCTGTCATCCAGAGATCAATGGCTAAAGCACCAGCGACAGAAGAACAGCTGGCTAAATGAGTACGCTTCCTTTCTAATAGCATGCACTTGGTGATGCTATAGAAGCTGCTGAAGGCAACCTGTGACTCTGCTACACAGCTATCGTGAGATCCTGTAAAGAGCTTTTTTCCCTCTCTATCCCTCTCTTCCCTCTCTCTCTCTCTCTCTCTCTCTCTCTCTCTCTCTCTCTCTCTCTCTCTCGTGCTGCTTCAAATACAGCAGCGGATGTACAACTAAATGCAACCTAGCTACTACTATCTCAAGCGTAAGTGACAGAATGGCGCATGGTAAACCAGAAATGTTCTACATAACAGAGATATCTTTTAAAGCTTGATGACCTGTCGACCGGAGACGCTGGATTTGAGATGAATTTCAAATCACTGTCCCCGGAGAAAGTGACAGAATGACATGAGGATTAAATTGTGCACATGCTCACAACCACAGGATTATTTGGTCAAATACTTCAGAGAGATTTTCCATGTGGTCAAACTGCTCCATCAATACGGCAAGTTCTTCTGTTCAGAAGCTAGAGCATGATGAAATTATTATGTCAAATTTATAGTGAAGATAACTGAACGTATGAGCTAGCATCAGATTATCCCACTATTGCAATCAGCTTTGAAGTGGGGAAGCCAAATGAAGGTATGACAGCACTGTCACCTTTAGCTAACGGACACTAAGAGCTCGTGGCATCTAAAAAAAAGCCTCTTCCAATACCACACATTTATATAAACTAGGGATGTAACGGTTTTTAACCACGGTTTTCGGCTCTGTTCTCGTGGCTTAGCAAATTATATATTTTTTAAATCATTAATTGTATAGATCACATGAAGCATTCATAGAATTCACTTTATTTTGCTAAAACAAATATCAAGACACATCTACAAAAATTTTCACTTCAAATAGTAGCAATAAAATAAATTGTAGCAAGGTGGGCATAATCTTTTACAGAAAAAAGGGGGAAAAGAGGGATGAAGAGAGGCAAAAGTTACGGGTACCTAGGGATCCTGAAACCAGGAACAGCTGTATGATGACAGCGCAGTTAAGTACGGTTTTGAACGTTTCGGTATAAGAACGAATATGGTGGCATCTCTAATATAGACCAAACCTAAATATTAGGGACACTGCTGACCTGTATTAAAGAGGTGGTGCTCTTGTTGGTGAAAAACTGTTGTGGTTTTTCAAACTTCAACAAAAATTAAATATTGCCCACTTGTGGTGCTATTCCACTGCAGGACACGGCACATTTCAGTTCATTTCAGTACGGCTTTTCCACAGCATTGCAGCCGTGAAACAGACACCATTTCTGGAACTCGCTTCAAAGAGGTTCTAGAACTGACACCATCGCTCTGAACTGACACCATTCTCATGAATGGCCGTTTTGATCCATTGCCGTTTTCCGGTTATTTCCTGATCTCATTTCGCACTCTTTATTATATCATGGAAGAGGTGGCGTGAAAATACTCTGACGATGGCTATTACAACACAACCCCTTTCACAGACACTAAAGCCTATGGAAAAGCAAGCAGGCCGAACCGAGCTAAGCCGAGCTGTACCATTTCATGCAGTCGTAAAGCGCTATTACTTACTATGCCTGAATCAGGATTTTTTTTCCATGATTAATAGGTGAAGGCTAGTCGAAAAAAGGCAGGAAAAGCAAACTGTAATGAAGAAAGATTTACGTCTGATCCTTATAATGACTAAGCTTAAAAATCGGTCCTAACACTAAAAATAAACATAAGCAGATTTCATAAATAAAGAGTGTACATGAACATGTTTATTTTTAACCCACTAGTCCAAGAGCAGACTGTGCTTAGCAATTGTGTCATCAAACAAGACAGACGCACATTCACTCACCAATTCTTACACATACACAAAGTCAAATGGGACTGAACGTGGTGTTCTGACATTTCAGAGTAGCTCATTAGTGCAGAATCACTCTCACTCTGCTCCACATGCAGTTCACACACACTAGCACAGGTACAAATGGAGTGATTTAGTAAATCTTTTTTTTTCCAAAAAATAAGTGGAAATGGGATTTACAAAATGGTAAAATGACTAAAGCACACTATACGGTTCAAAAGTTAAGGGTCATTCATTCCCAGGCTTAAAAGACTTTAATAGTTACGGTACGTCATTTAAAATGAATAAAAAAATAAAAATAATCTCAACATTAGGGCAGCACAGTGGCTCAGTGGGTAGCACTGTGGTCTTCCAGTTAGAAGGTTGCCAGTTATCACGTGGAAGGAGTTGCTAGTTACCTTCCTGGAAGGAGTTTCTCCCTGTGCTTGCGTGAGTTTCCTCTGGGTACTCCGGTTCCAATTCCAAGAACATGTGGCAGGTTGATAGAATAATCTAAATTCCACTTAAGTGTGAATGCATGAGTGATTGTGTGTGTTGCCCTGCCACAGACTTGCAACCTGCCCGATGTGTGCTGGAGATAGGCAAGGGCAGACATTTTTTTATTTGTTTTATAATTTGGCATAAGTAAGTCATTGTCTATAACATGCAAAACCATGATAGTTCATTGAAGCACTTCAACAGAAACTGCCATAAGAAAGTTCAAAGCTCATTAGTCAAATTTATATTAACATGAACTGCAGCTTTTTCTACAAATATTGGGTTAAATAAAGACCTCAAGGGAAAATTGTAGCGCAAATGCTTCAGATACAGGCAGAGTTAGAGTTCCCCTCTAAAAGTGTTTAGCCACAAAACCATATCAGACAATTAGCACAAGCCATCACATGAAATAGGAGCCACACAATGCTCGGTAATCCAACACAAGTTTGTAAAGGAGCTTGGATTGCCAACATCTTAATCTTACCTCCAAATAAAAGGATTTGTCCCAGCAGTAAGGATAGGGGCGGATGCAGGCCCCTCTGGTCCAACTGGGGATGGGACAAGTGGAGCAGAGGGGGAGGAAGCAGGGGAGAGGAGGTGCTGCAAGAGGCTGCTGTTGCCATGACAACGGTACTGAGCAGTTGGCCAGATTCTTTTAAAGTGAATACAGCAAGAGATGAAAGCAAGGACTAATGTCAGCGGTAAAAAAATAAAGTGTTTGTCCTTGTGAAGGGCATTGACATGTAATGCGACCAGTAGAAGTTCATAAACATGACCAAAACAGAGTCTCAGTATTACACTGTCCCAGTTTCTTCCACAGTGTGAATGGAACACACCCCACTTCTCGTTCCTTTAACATCATATCTACAGGAGCCAAGAAAACCAGCAGAAAAACAGATTGGGTTCTGAGCTGTTTGCATGACAGTCAGTTGACCTGTTATTGCTGAGAGGGGCTGCTGACAGGCAGATTCAGCAGTTCCACACAGTGGGCACAGTGAGGTTAAAGCTGGTTGGCACTAGAACAAACTGACAGTGCTGCTTGGCTCTGTGTGCCATCCCTTTTGGCAACAGAGGTTCGAGACACAGAATGAGGACAGACTACATTTATTTACAATATAATTTACCAGAATTCAAATATTTTTAACACTTACAAATTTGACCGAGGATACACATTTGAAAGAGTTACACATGGTCACAATGGTGTCGGGCATGAACCAGTCTTTGATTTCTTACCAAAAATGACTGGGCACACCTTTGGTAACACTCATGCCCATTGATGAGATGATGATTGTATCTAAAAAAGAAGGTTGAAATTTAAGACTCCCACTTCTTAAACAAGTGGAAATTTGAGTATGGTCTCACGGTGTTCAAGAGGCTAAACATGCAAACTACAACCAGATAATTGGTAATGGACAAGGTGAAACATTGATGCAACTGGGAGTTGTTTAAATGATACAAGCAGCGTGAGTTAACCAGTGAGTTAAATTAAATGAACAGCTTTTATTTTTTAAGTGAATAAACTGTAAATTCTCAGTGTTTTTTTTAAACATATGAATATGCTCTAACACTAATGTTATGCAATGGACGCATTGTTTTTTTTTTGTTTGCTTTTTTGCAATATTAGAGTTAAAATTGAATATTTTAAATAATTAAACACTAAAATTTAAATGCTTGTTAATATAGCATACTTTTGCAAAATAATAACCTAAAGTGGCTACATGGGTGTGGGAAAAGCTTTTAAATGAAAATATAAATAATTTGCTTACAAAACACATATATATTGATATCACCAAGCCATAGCACTGGTACAGCTATCTGTCACATAGTGGGTTGTGAACATGACTAAATACTACTAATCGATAAAAAAAAAAAAAAAAAAAAAAAAAACCGCTCATTATTTATTCTAGTTAATCTTCAGTGAGTCTATAGGGAAGTGTTTAAATGGTTGTTAACTGAACTCCTCACTGTGGCCGTCAGTCATCCAGGCAAGAGCTTGATTTGAGTTTCAACTAACAGCAATATCAGGTTCTCTGGCAGACATAAGGGGAGGGATTGACTGAGTGGGTGTTCAGTCAAGAAGGTTAGAATCTGCTACCTTTTTGTGAAAAGCTAATGCTGTGGTCATGTTTAGAAACCTCAACAAACGCGGTTCATGCACTGTAAGACTTCAGGAATCCTTTAGTAAAAAATGCAAACAAATCCTGGCAGGCTCAAAGGCCATCACTAAATAGCTTAGTGAATACGTCATTATATTCCTGCTACATAATTCCAACCAAATCAAAAACAAGAAAATGCTACTAGAATTTTACTTCACTTATTTGTGAGTTCAAATATCCTTGCCATTAATGTAAACTGGTATCACAATTGTTAAATGAAGTCAGTCATAACTATCCACCGTTAGCTCAAACACTAAACTCTTACTGTAAATGGAGATTGGGGGCTCCAAGTCTTTCCTTTCGTTTCTTCATGTTCATATGAAATAGATGAATCTGCCTTTTACTCCAAGTGGGTAAAGATTCTAATTGTCATTCTTCCACAACGGTGAAAACCTGCAGCCAGACATCCAACTGTCCTGATAAAAGTTTCAGTAATTCCAGCCATTCTTCCTTTCTCTTCATCAACATCATCAACCATCAGAACACAACGTCCTTTCAAGTTTCAGCTTGTCTGTGGCCGAAGCAAGAATCGGCTTCTGCGTGAAGTGAGAACATACTGCAGTTCGTGATTAAACTGCACTCTTCTAATAGTTGTGTCAAGTAGTGTTCCACCTCTCTGACCTTGAAGGACCATTATTTGGTGTTAGTTGACTGTAGAGAACAAGTCAACCCGATCAAATGTTAGTTAGATTAAAAGAAGCCTGCTCTTCCAGGCTGCTGCTGCTGCTGCTAGAATATAGGCAAGACAATCTGAACACAGCATGAAATGAGAGAGAGGGCATTCTCATGTTATCACAAGACTCTTGGGGGAGGTGCAGCTGTTGACCCGTCCTCACACCGGTCCAGTTCAGCACACACACACACCCAAACATAAACTCAGTTCTTGGAAGTGGCAGGACATCAACGTGCCATCCGCTGTTCCCAGGTGAATGGTTTTGACTAAATGTAGCCCCAAGCAGACAATGGCTAGGATCAAAATATTTGTGACCTGTACAGATGAATCATAGAACCTTTACGGATTCAAATGCAAAGTAAATGGTTTTAAAATGCAAGTAATCAAGCATGTTTTAGTGCATCAAAACATAGTTTATTACGTTATAAACAGCTCATGCGTGGTTTTAACACATCGATTAGATAACTGTTTGTTTGTGTAAAGTCTCAAACACCGCTGTCAGATACTCAACAATTCTCCTCCACAGATTCTCCGTCAGGCCAGGTAGTGCTTGTATATTTGGTAAAAAAAAAAAAAAATACATTGTTTGGCGGAACGATTATTCGGTTTTGTGTCTGCACTCATCATTCTGCCAGAATGTTTACAAGCTGCTGTAGCCTAGCAACAAGCTGCATTGTGATAGGTCAGGTGTGATGGGTCAGTTTCCTGCCTGAGCTAGGAATATCAACCTAGGAGTGAAAAAGATCATTTACACCAAAGTATGTTGTTGTTGTCAAAAGGGGTCACCAAGAAATATTGTTTTGAATTATATTATTGTTTTGTGAATGTACATAAACTCATAATGGTTGTAAAGGGCACGTTAAACTCATGCCTCATGTCTAAATGACTTAACAATTGGACCCTTGTTATAAAATTATACAAATTAATTCTATTTTAATTTTTAATCTGGGAAGAAGTTGACACAATGGACTAATCACAGACAGGATCAAGGGTGATTATTGAAATCTTAAACGCAAGATGTCACAACCATCATGAATAATCATCTCTAGTTGGTTGACTACATATGAATAAAAGAACACCCTGTATTTGATTAATTGCACATGCCATGTAGTGAGTACGCACAAGTAAAGCAATAATGCCATAACATTCTTTTAAATAGGAAGGGTCACACAAGAAGTGGGAGAAGTAACGCTATTGAAACTACTATTACTTTAAAAATATGGTAATTAGGTAATTATGAGTCTTAACTAGGAAAACTTTTCTTAGAGGAGTTTGTGCATCTCACCCCAAGCGTGAGTGGGAAGGTGACCAAGAGATGAACTACAAACTAGTCTATGGAGTACCCTGACATTTTCGTGAGCTGGGCCAGACATAAACTGCTCCTGATGACACTTACCTTTGTAAAATGTATATAATGCTGGTTTTGATTTCTTCCGTTTTACCCTTTTCCTCCATTCCATTTACATGAGGAGAAGGGGTATCCCAAATCTCTTGTAAACAAAGGGGAAAGGCCAAGACAAATGGCTCCTGTGACCCTCTATTCTTTGCGAAGGCTCAAACTACACTTTAAAACAAAGGGCTAAGATGATCGTTATTTGTTTATGTTTTATGTCCCAATTCCATATATTATAATAATCAAATATAATGATTATAATAATTTGGAATAATAATTTTTACCCTAATAACATTGATGTCACAATTGACTTGTGTATGGCATGTCAAATTTTCCTTTGATTGTGTTTAGATGTTTAAAATTTTTAACAACCGCAACAGAACTGATGCGTTTCCTTCAGAGGGGTGTCCTGATCCTCGTCCGCATATATTTTCAGCCCTTCCCTTATCACACAGGCTAATGGGTAAAGTTAAGTGAGAGAAATAGAACTGAGCCTACAAGCATTGTCTGAAAATTAATAAACCAAATCTTGTTGCGCTGAAAATTGAGAATTTAGATATTATTGGTTATTAGTGAATAAATCATTTAATTGAACAGTCCCCTTGCCAACAAACAAATATAAAGGAGAATTCGAAGGGTAGGGACTGGGAACTAAACTGGGAATCTACTGACCAACAGTCAGCTGGAATGCTCAATTTGATTAAGCCCTGTAATCCTGCAAGCGGGTGGAATAAACTCAGTGAACTTTCACAATAGGAGGCGTTCTTCCCTCTCCTGCAAGTAAATCTGAGCCAAACAGAGATGACAGCAGAAAAGACACTAACAAAAGTACACAACACCATGATCAACCCCAATATGTTCAGCACAGGGAATAATTAAAAAAGTAACCTCTAATATCTTAATATTATTGTGTGTTCTTTTGACTCATAGCAAAGAGCATAGTCTCTGCCAACAGCTGGTTTAAAAATAATAGAAAGAGACATATTGATAGGTGTGTCATTGCAGGAACTGAAATTCTCAGCTGTCGGAAAGCCTTGCAGTAATCTGCATGCTACTGCCTTTCCAGTCACCCCTGACCCTGACGACCCTTCCTGGAACAGTACACACAGTTGGCACTGTGATCCAGCAGAAAAGCTGGCACAGCTGATATATGTGTCAGAACCTATGTGTCTCCAGATGTATAACAGAATACAGTAATCCATGTTTGAGAGGAAGTTAAGAGACAACTGGTCAGGAAATCAATGTAAAGGAATAGTTGAACATCCAGATTAAACCTAAGACTTCACAATTACACATTCTGTTTAGAGTATACAGTGAATGTTGTGTTTCTAAAGGTCACATAATTTGTCTTTTATCATCATTCGAGGTGCTGTCATGTTAATTATGCAAATTAGACAGGCATGCAATTGCCAGATGTTGATGTGACTCTCTGCTGTGTTGCACTGGGCTGTATATATTTCATACAGTAGGTAAGTTGTGATCCAGATCAGTGATTAATTAGTCAGGACGGGTTTATATTGGATTCCCTATTTCAAAATGTAAACCATTCCATAATGTTAGATAAAAAGTGTATAAAAATGGCCAGAACTAAATAGCTCTTTACTGAATGGACATAGTATTGTGTTGCAAACAACTTGATACAATTTACCCATGTAAAATTCTCCATTAAAAACAAAGCTTTCACTTGTTTAGAAAAGAAAAAAAAAAGTACTCACAAGCTGCCTCTTCTCGGAAGACTCAGTTCCTTCTGAAAAAAAAGATGGAGAAGACATAAAATTAATTGTCATTTAAACTAAAATTGCATTATTCAAAAAGCAAATACAGTATGAGCTTGTAAAATTATGTAAATTGAAGCATGTAGACATGAAAGCAACCAGCAGGTGGCATGAATCTGAAATCATCAATATACATTTTTATTTGTATAAATTATTGTACAATGCATAAATCAATACAGATCTCCCAAAATCAATTGGTGCTCTATTGATCTACAGTTACATTGAATTTCTATTTTTTTATGTTTGTTTTTATAACACATTGAATGAACACCACTAGGTGGCAAAAGCAACCCAATAATAACTAATGCCTCCTATTAGCTGGACAAAGAAGAAAACTGAGAAAAGGACCAAAGGACCCAAGGGACAGAGAACAGACATGGAAAAGCCTATTCCATCTGGCCTCATCCACAGAGAATCAGCTCTTTAGCATAAACAAATACAAATAAAAAAAACCTTATCTTGGCTTATAAGAAGAGAAATTTAAATCAATTCATTTATTCATTTTTAAGTTGTAATTATGTAGTTCTGTATAGCACTTTTCATTGTACATAATATTATTAGCTTCCCTCATCATACACATTGCCCCTCTTTAAATCCCTCTTCTTCCAATCAAAACAAAAGCAGAACAGAATGTTCGCACTCTGGACATAAATAGGCATCCCAAACAATAGCTTTTAGGTATGCCATTACATTCAATTATGGCATGTGTTTACAGACCCAGCATCCATTAACAGTGTGGGTGTGTGGACAAGGGCCATGAGCCTACAGTCCATACTGAATCAATTCATCCAGATACACACTCTAAGCGTTTGGTGGTGAGCACATTTTGTTGCCACCATGTTCCCTTTCATCTTAGCTCAGCTTTCACATCATCCATCATAGTCAAACACAAAACGGTAGTGTGGTGGAACTATGAAATGGTAAAACAAATTATTTCATTTATATTGAAATGTGTTATTGCTTTCTGGAAGCTTTTGAATCATTTTAACATTAAGAGTGAAATGAAAGCCGGTCTCAAAAGGCATTTGTGTTCTGTTGTTGACATCAACCGACCACTGAATATATAATACCTCAATTTCTTTCATTCCCATCTGTGACCGAGAAAAAAAACAGGTTTCATAAAAACTGGAGAAGACAGTTTCTTATTGAAACAGGCTCTTTTTCCTGCATGGCTAACATACATATTAATAATCTAAAAGATTAATTTAACTGTTTTCCCCCTAAATTTTGATAAAATCCTAACAGTAACATGAGTTGAGCAATTGTTGGGAAGTAAAGATGTAGTTCATTAGTGAGCGAACATTTGTGCGTGAGCGAGTATTCGTTTGTGAGCGAGAGTTAATTTTTTGCGAGTGAGTGTTCATTTATTTATAAACAATTGTTGGTGAGCTTGTGTTTGTTTGTGGACGAGTGAATGTTCGTAAGCGAGTGTTCGATCATGAGCAAGTGTTTGTTTTTTTTATTGACCGAGTGATCATGCGTTTGTGCGAAAGTGATCATTTGTTACTGAGCCAATGATCTTTATTTTGTGAGCGAGCATCATCTGTATGCACAGCATCTTTGAAATGTCTGCCTACACACATCAACGGAAGTGTGAGCAGGAGTCTTCCCATCCTCCTAACCCATCTGCAGAATATTAACACATGCAGGAAGTTCTCAAAGTGCAGCCTAAGCAAAACACAAAGCTACTTTTTAATTAGCAGCACCACTGATCCCAGCCAAATATGCATAGAGACTTCATATACAGCAGCTTTTTATGACAAGTTTTCCACTGCACTGTCAGAAAAAGAATGCTTCCCTCTCTCTTGACCTCAACAGCCTTCTCCACTTTCTCTCCAGAACAAGTCTGAAGTGCTCATCAGTGCCCATAACCACTGCTCTGTCCCGGCTCAGGTACTGATACATCAGCCATCAAGAGCTCAAGATGGACTAAACCTTGTTATCTTGTGGGTGGAAGATGAAATGAGTATCTACACTCGTTGCCAAATCTGATTAGATGTGCATTGCTGGCTGATGTCAGGATGTTGTGTATGTGTGTTAGTGTCCAGAAGAACTGATCCCAGCTGTGTTGGGAGAGACAAGAAGCAGATAGTGCCACAGAAAGTTGCATGCTTGTTATTTACAGCCCTGCTCTAGATGTAAACAAAACCCAGAACAGAAAGGCTGCCAAAACTTTGTAAGCAGCTTACCAACCTCAGGCTGTACTTCTGAAGCACCTAGTCAAAGTCTATGGTTCCCTCTTCTTTATACCCATGACAAACAAAAAATACAACACTGACAGAAAATGTACTGTTTTTGGTAAACAATATGTTTGATAGTGGAGTGACTTCTTAATTTTTGTTGTACAATATGAATCACTTTCTCATCTGAAAAATATGCTGCAACTGTGTATTTTCCTAAAGCGTATTTAAAAGTCTAAATGCTAAGATTTGTGTACTCCTACTATTTCAGTCTAATGCCATCTGTAGCAAAGCAAGGTCTGATCACATTAAGCCATAAGGGAGGGGTCCAAGACAGAATTGAACAAAGGCAGTCACATCTAGTCAAACATCTTCCTAGCCAAAGCCCTGCCATTGCCATAGGCTAAAAAGCAAGGCAATGAAATTAGACAGTGGCAGTTTGGAGCAGACCTTTTGCTCTCTCACAAATGCATTCCCCCCCAAAGGAGCTTATTTATATTTCTCAAGTCTCTTCAGCAGAACAGGAAAGCCATTGTACAGGGGAATGTTATCAGGTAAAGGCTGGTGCTCAAATGTAGGACCCAACCAGAGAAATCTCAGCAGTTATATAAAAAAATGTATAAGAAACATTCATCAGAAATGGTTTCAAGAAGCATATTGTTCCACATCAGAATTCCTAATGGTATGTATACAGATGCTGGTCATTTACATCTTGCCAAAGTTTATTTATTTCATACATTTTATGGTTGGTTCTAATTATAACTTTCGAACACTTGTTCTAAAAATCACTTTTATGACTATTAGAGCTAAATAGCACATTTGATTGGTTCCAAATAGCACCTGTGAAGATAAGTTTTACATGGTACTTAAAAAGGTTACCTTATGATTAGGAGCCAAAGAACCAGAATAGGTTCATTAGAGAACCTTTTACAGGGCTCTAGAGTGCGACCAATTTGGTCGCATATGCGACCTAATTTCTCAATGGTGCGACTAAAAAAAAAATCAAAGGTTGCACCGGTGCGACCCGTCGTTCGAGGGGAAAAAACGAAACTCCGTGAGTCTCCCTGTTGTTCAACAACAGACACACATTAGGCCCATATCGTAGTCTAAACCAATCAGAGATAGTGAAGAGCGTATCCCGTCCCACCCCCCCTCTGATTGGCCGTGGTCCAGATATTCCTGTATGTGTGTGAACATACGTTTGAAAATGCACGTGATGCAGTCAGACAGAGAGAGGTGAGTCCATCAGGTACACAGTGGATGTAGCCATGGATTACGAGAGAAGATGAAAAGAACGATTGACAGATTTTTCATTAAGAAAGATAAGTTAGGGCCTGATCGTGAAAATCATAACCAATGCTCTGACACGGAGCCATCAACCTCCCCTGTGACTGGCTCTAATACATTTAGAATTGAAACTATAAACTTCAGAATTTTGTATAAAACACATAACATGCCGCGATAAATGCACTGCTCAAGTGTCCCCTCTCCCCGCTGCCTTTCAGCGGCAGGCAGCAGCAAACAGATCATCAGACGAGGCCGAGATGAGAATTAAGTTTAACGTTGCCTACAATATTGCAAAAGAAGAACTCCCTTCACTAAATTCAAGTCCGAAATAATTCTTATGAAGAAAAATGGCTTGAACGTTAACCCGACGTACAGCAATGATGTCGCGCGCACCCAATATATAGGAGTCATAGCAGATACATTGAAAAAAAAGACGCCTGTGCAAATTGTGAACGGTGCGTACATGGAATTCCTGATCGACGGAGACACATATATCGCCAAAAAGGAAAGCGTCATTGTGTACAGTCGTATCTTGCGGAAAGGAAGACCGATGAATATAATATTGAACACAGTGAGGTCGAGCATGCTCATGCCCAAGGTAAGCCATGTCATGTTATGGAGCCTATGTCAATAATATGCCAACCGTCTCGTTACTGTATTAACCATAATATTCTGATACTTAAAAATGAAAAAATAAATAAATAGGCTGCATTATAAACTCTTGATCTGGGTAGTAAATGGTATTATCGTTTTTATTTGTTTAATTAGGAATTAATGCTGCTTCAAAGAAAGCATTTGGTGCTCTTGGGGACCAAAATCAGTTTAAAGTTTAAATTTCAGCTCAGTAAAGCACTTTAAACACTTTTTCAGTAAGTTTTAGTTACCTTTCTTGTAGAATTGTGCTTCAAATAAAGAACTTTATTTTGACCAGGTTGTTAGTTAATCATTTACAAGTCAATATTGTCTATATGGACAGTGATTTTAAAAAAAAATAAATGAATAGATAACTAAAAAAAGTGAACTTGTGAAAGTGGGGTGTTAAATGTGATGCGGTTGAAAATTTGGGTGCACCTAACTTTTGTGCTGGTGCACCTAAGAAAAAAATTTAGGCGCACCAGTGCAAAAAGTTAGTCTAGAGCCCTGTTTTATAAGTGTACCTATTTGGAAAAGATTCTAAAAGCAGACTTAGTGTGGTAAAAGGGGTACTTTTCTCTGATTGTAAAAAAGATT
>SRMA01025553.1:210816-243809 GCA_007224835.1 Danionella cerebrum
TAGGGCTGGGTGATATGAAGCAAAAAATATATCTCGATATATTTTGCTATATCTCGATATACGATATATATCTCGATATCTTTACAGGATTTATAACCCCCCCAAAAAAACCTACTACAAAAACAAATATTACAAATTTCAAAGTCGTTTTTTATTGAAGCTCAGAGGTGCTTCTGCACATTTTCTTTCAGAAATCCTTGTATACATATTATAAAACAATACAGAAATGCATATTGCCTTTTCATTCAAAAATAAAACAACTAAAAAACAGGCAGTGAATAGGGACAAAGTGCTCCTGTAACATTTAGGATATAAACAAAATCCCTGATAACATAAATAATAATTTAACTGTAAAATAATACACATTGCCTTCTTTTCATTCAAAAATAAAACAACTAAACTCAAGCTCATCTTTGCAGGACCTCTGTTGTAAGTGTAACGCGCGTTGTTTCCATGTGCGAGCACCACAGTTCTTACCGCGCGCTGGCTCGTGGGTTCTTGGCTTTGTTGCAAGGAGGACACTGACCGTGTGCTTAACTAACTGATCTCGCGAGGCTCGCAACGTCTCTCTCTTCTCGCGATATTACCCCTTCGTCATATTTAAAGTTATAGGGCATTAGTTTTAACCTCTGATTTCACTCCCTACATAAGTAACCTTTTCCAATTCAGCAGCAAGCCGCGCTCTCTCTGTAGTGTACAGTCGCGGGAGTTCCTGTCTCGAAAAGTAATGACGACTGGGTAAACTGTATCTGACTGGGATCAAGTGTTTTTAGCATAGGCGGGGACGAGCGCAGGACAGAGAAGGCACACAAGCAAAGTGGCGAAAATTAAAAATAGACATTATATCGATATATACGATATGCCAGAATTCATATCGAGTTTAAAAAACATCTCGATATATTTTAAATATCGAGATATCGCCCACCCCTAGATTGAGTAAATGAACAGAGGAATAGTGAATGGAAGGATGCAGAGGGAAATGGAGCTGCAGGTTTAAAACATGTGCAACCATCATCATGCAACAAAGACAACTTGGCTGATGCCCATTTCAGAGTGCCAGTGAAATTAGCTAAATCTGCAGAATTCTTTAAGATATACGTGGACCCCCATCTGTTAGAAAGAAGTATGAAGTAATTATCTCCAGTATTGCGGGAAGCCTTTGGAAGAAAAGGATGACTAGCTGTTAATTCACTCATTAAGTCTTTTCCTGTGCTCTCCCATTGCAGATGCTAATCTGGTGATCAGTCTAGCTATTCATTGTGACTATCAAAGTGTGGAAAAAATTACACGAAAAACGGCACAAATCCTAATTAGAATTTGCATATTCAAATTAAATCTAAATTCCTTGATGAAATATCCAAGTAGAGATAATGGAGAGTGTGAAGGAAACAGAATGCTGATGTGAAGATTGGCAGATGAGAAATTTCTTTTTTCTAACGTGCCAACATTTAAGAGACAAGCTTGCTTTGTCCTTGAACTTTAAGATTACATTTGAATTGTACCTTTTTCAATGCTTTTTTAAACCCTTCGAGATTGTTTAGCATTGGTAGCATCTAGTATAACTCTGCGATTTTAAAGCTATGTTCAGTCACATCTGTTAAAAGCTGTTCACGAGTAGCAGTGGACTCATCTCACCTGCTGTGATTTTCAAAGAGAACTAATCAATCTCCCACATACAGGGTGACAGTAGTCAACGCCCCAGCCCCATTGCAGAGCAAGGAACTTCAAACAATGTTGCAGGATTATTTGTAACTTGGCTTTGTTTTACCACAACCATGCTTCAACAACAAACTGGAGCTTCTAGGTTCATCATATGGATGTAAGGCATTATTTTGCCGTTTACACACTCTGAAAAATAGATATTTCACACTACAAAAAAAGACAAGTTAAAATAATTAAAAAAGATTTGTTTCTCTCTTTCTCTCTCCGATGTGCCTTTGTATTTAAACTACTGTTAAATTTCTTTTTTTATGATTTTTTTAGGATGCTGTCACTGTGTCGTCTGTCTGTATTGGTTGTTTTTTCATGCACAATGCCCTTGAGTGCCCTGAAAGGCGTTCTGAATAAAAATGTATCATTATTTTATTATTATGTTTGATTACATTTAATGATTAAATTAATAAAGTACACATCTCTTGGGTCTCTGAAATAACAAGCACCAACTTATTATTTAGAGTGCTGGTTCTCTTATAATAAAGAAGCAAAATTGAAGGAATGGATTACAATTTACTATACTAGGTAAGAGGAGACCCTGGTAAGCAAGTGTCTGTGGAGTTTATCAAGTACCTATTCTTTTATTTTTACATTGACTGTTATGTACTGGTGTGTCTGAAGGCTTTTAAAAACAATCCGAATTTTCAATCTAAAGTTTTGCGCGAGAACACGCCTCTATTGAAAATAATGGGTGCTAATGGGACATCAAATATTTGACCGAACGAGTGGTGAAAAAGAAAAAAATTTTGGATTGCAGTATCGAATTTTTATTTTTTTTTTAAAGAAAATAAAAATTAAAGCTGGCCCTTTTGATGATGTGAGTGGGAGGTAAAAGAGCTCATCAAACATTTTGATAGAGACTTCACACAGGAAACAGGATAGAAATATTGTGGCACAAATTCCCTTTTTTTTGTTTTCTTTTTTTTTTACAAATTTGATCTACAAAATTTTTTTTACACCCTGTGATCAGTCATTTCAGTGCCCTGGGCTAACATGTATTTGACTGTGGCACTCTTAATAAACATAATACCATTAAACATTTGCAAAAAGGAATGGGAGAAGTTATCAACAGTGTATACCATGTTTCTTTACGAAAATAATGAAGTTGTCTACATGCCACTTTTGTCTCTGATATTTTCATCTCTTACTTTTGTCCCTCTAGACTATGTTCATTACCAGCAAGTGAATGTACACTTTTCCGGTAGTCACTACTTAGTCCCTGGTGCTCTGAAGCTTCCAGACATGCAAACATCTTCACTTCACACTTCAGGCAGAACCACCACCCCCTTTAAACCCTAAAGGGTCTCAATCTGCGCACAGACACACATTTCTGCAAACTACAGAAAAAACCTTTCCCTGAGTAATAAAACAACCTCTACGATACATTCAGACAGAAAAAAATGAATGGATGTGTTGAAGACAAGGCAAAAAAATTCAATCACAGAAGGAAATGAAAACATAATGATTGGAGGAAATAGAGAAGGAAAATAGAAGAGCAACACCCAGATGAATAAAAGGGGCAAATGAGAGAAAAAGCCAACGAGGCATGAAGCCCGTGAATGAGTTACGGACTAAAGAAAAAAAGATGCCAGAATAACCAGAGAGACAAAAGGAGCAATGGTGCTCATTATAAAGAACTGAAAGAGAACTGGCAGTTGGAGGGTAGATGGAGGTCTGGCTCTCTAGGGACGTCTCTGTGGTAGACGCAGACGATCAAAAACCACCCCCCAACAGTGTGAGCAGACAGAACAGCTACCTCCATACTGCTGCTTTACTGTGTTTTTGATTAATGCTTACAGAAAGAGATGCTACAGCAGAGGCCCCAGACCTCAAGTGCCAAACACGTCAGAAGAAGGCAGACTGGTTTATACATGGAAATGTATACAGTACAATAAGTCCATTGGACAGTTGTGGTAACATGGTTTACACAGAGAGAGAAGTGCGTTGAAGTGTGCGGGGAGAACATACAGTGCCTACTGTATTTATCTAAAAGTGTTGTTTATGTGAAGCTGTGTTTGGAAACGGTATTGAGCACAAAGCTATGTGTGGGCTGGGGATTGTCTCAACAATTCTGGCTCATTCCAATATTCTATAAAAATGAATTTATTTAATTCACCAATGTAATTTTTTTAATTTGGATATTTGTTATAATTGATATACACGAATCTACATCAAACAGAGTATCTAACCACCAGATGCAGCCTAATATTAATATAGCCTTTTAATAATATATATTAATTAGAATGCCTTTTTAGCATCTTGGACATGCCCTATGATGTAAACTACAGAAAATGTTTCATAAAATATACATTCTTCAATTGCTGACTGCACCCTCTTCATCTGTTACCTTTAGAGCAAACGTATTGTTCAAAGGTCTGATGATTATTTTTAATTACAGTCAAAGCTTTAAAATGTTTGGTCACAAACAAACGGACTGTGTTGGTTCTAACATGCTTATAACTTATAAAGAGTTTTCAAATAGTCAAATCATAAAAGTGTTGTTGAAGTGTGACATCTTTTTAATTAAAAGAAAACTCTTTACATGCCTAAAGTTAGACTGGAGTTAAAAGTCTTTTTAAATCTACCAAATCACTGACAATAAACGTAATTTAGGAGAATTCTGATATTGAACTTTGTTCTCAGTTTATGCAATTAATTAAAAATGATTAACGATGCTCCACTGTAGTTTCTTTTTACTGATAATCTTAAAATGACATGTTCCATTAGTAAAATTGGTTCAGTGGAGAGTTTCATGGGGAACTCAAGAGTTTGTGATTTGTGATTATGATCAAACAAGATTTTCAACCTGTTTGTCATTGACTGAATGTCTTTTACTGGCTTATCTTAATGGCTTATCTCAAAGACAAGAAGGACAACATTGATTATCCCTGTTCAAAAAGCTGAATTCATTACCTCTAAGTACTCCTGCCTGCGATGAAGCCCTCACATACAAGTCTGGGGGTATGTGTGTTTCGATATCTGGCAGCTGAGTCCACTCTCTTTCTATCATTTCCCCCTTCACTCCCCCTCTATTCAGTCTAAAACGATGAGCTCATGCTCTCACATTGGTTTCAAAGCACATATTGCAGCAATCAGAATACATTCATCCAGAACTGTAAATGGTGACTGGAATCATTTAATCATCATGAGTCTGGGTAAATGCATAAAAAGTTTATTTAGTGGTAAAATTGTGTATTTTCTACTGACTGTCACACTACCACAAGCCAAATTATATATATATTTTTTTACTGAAAACCCAGACAAAGAAAAATTTTATTATTTTTCCCCCAGTAAAAAACTCATTAAGTCACATGTAAAACAAGTTTCAAGTAGCTTATTTCCATGGAAATGTTTAGCAAATTCACAACAGTTTCCACCTTTGAATGTTTCAGAGTGCATTGCACTGTTACAAGAACTGACAAAAGTAGGACACCGGGCTCTCTGCGGTCTAAACGCCCTTAAAGATTGAGCTTACTTCAATCAAAGTGAGATGCCCAAGCGAAATACAACTTCCACAGTGTTGGGGTACCATTAATCCTGGTTCAATCAGGTTAAAGAAAGACTTGATAAATTACCTACCAAGGAAAACACTACACATCTTTACTAAACACATTCGTAATATTTAGAATGTCAACCAGATCACAATTATTCCTTAAAAACAATTTGTTTTAATGAAAGTATCCTGTTTAACGTGATCAGTTTGAATGAAAATCCCAAAGGGAACTAGAATAATGCTGGTTGAAATACATTACCATCATAAACCATCCTTTATATTCTTGGTAAGTGGATGATCTGGTCAGAGCACGGTCACGAGACATACTTTAGGAGCTCAGAACTGACTAGCGCATACTGTTTATACACAATGACGTAATCAATAATGTTTATATCAGGAGTAAAATTAAAGAAAATATTCTTGTTAGAGATACTTCATTAAATATTTTCTTTTTCTGAATAATTATCACTACTTAAATTAATGGCTTTTAAGCTGCCTGAAAAATTGGAGACCATTACTACAATGCTAGCACAGTTCAACCACTTGTTTTATTTTAGAAAAAGGTTGAACTTTCCTTTTCAAAATATATCCTTTTAAAAAGATCTCATATTCTAGTTTCTACATTATTCAAACAAGTTATTACATTGTGCAGTTCAACCAATAGTTCCCTTGTTCTAGAGGGTTTTCAAGAGCCCACTCAAGTGTAACTGAACTTGAAACTAGAAAATCATTTTAGCTCACAAACCCTAATTTTTTCACACTTTCTCTCTTACCTGCCCAGCCTGAGCTGCAGCCTGTATCGATTCCTTGATAACGCACAGTCTGACTCCATACCAGCTTGAAGATCTACAGGTGAATGGCCTTCTGATCTTATCACTGTCTGCTGGTAGCACCCTGGAGCAGGCCATCACTCCAAGTAACCAGTACACACTCCAAACACAGAATAAAGCAACTGAGTAATCTGCTAAAGGAATAGCGATTACTTTATATGGTTGTGTTTTTGTAAACGCAGCCTCAATCCTATAATTCCTTGCTTAATTAGAAGTATTTGGTTTAATACAGGTTTTCAAGAGGGGAGGTTTTCAAACAATGAAAAAATAAAGCAGGAATTAGGAAGGATGGGATTTTTAAAAGAGCCTCTGTTTTATGCAGTTCTTATAATTATATATGAATATACAGTCGGATATCATACTATTATACAATGTTTTGGTGCTAGTTGTCAGTACAGCGTTATAGTACCAAATCTATCTTCTAAAAGCTTTTTCAGAGTCAAAGCAAAAATATATTACATAGAATGTACTCTTAAAAACTTCGGTTCACAGTTGACACTTATTCTTTGGGTACTTATCCAGAGATTTTTTTTAACCTACAAGATGAATATTTCTGTATCGGTTTGGACATATAAGTGGATATGTACATACTAAGGGAGAGATAAGCTGTTCATCTTTTGATTGAATTGGGTCATGGCACCACACCGTGAACATTTAAAAAAAAAAAAAAAACAGGAGTACAAAAAGGTGCCATTACAACCTCAACAACCTCCTAAAGAGCCTATGCCCTAAATCCATGAAAAATCTATCAACTCCACCCTTTCTTTTCCAATCCAATTCAGACGGCAGGTGCAATCTCCTGATGTCTGAAATCCTTGCTGACAAACTCACCAGAGCCTAAGAACAATTTAACACTCTAACCTGTCAGGAAATGGGGGAAACATAAAGATGAAGAACACAGCAGCAACTCTATGCCTCGCTACTCCACTGCTCATCACACTTGAAACCCCAAAAGTCCTGACGCCATCACCTCTATCTCTAGCTCATCAACAAAAACAATAGAACTAGTGAACCTAGAAATGCAATCAAAGTGTGTTTTTTTTACTAAAAACCTGACACTGTTTGTAACACTTTCCCCTGAGCAACATATAAACAGTAATCATAGAAAATCAAATCTGAAATAACTCAAAGAAGTGGAAATTTCTATGTTTTGAATATATATTTTTAAGTGGGTTAATAACTGCGAGATCCAAAATTGCTTAATTTATTTACACAAAATTGATGGAATCCTAAAATTGGCATTAAAGTTTCAGAATTCAAAATAGTCAAATAGTTTAATTCATAGTTTCAGTAGTTTGTTTAAAAAGCTTTGGAGCCATCTCTGGATAAACACGAGTATAGAAAATGTATATGTAACATAGACTCATATTTTAAATGTTATTATTAAAATATGTGCATTTTAATGTATTATTTTTGGACTTATCTGTGTATTTATTAATGTTCTAGTTTGAACAAACTGCTCCAAGTTTGTGGAATACTGTTTTACATTTGTACTTAACACATTTTGATAGCATTCCACATTATCCTAAGTGAACTTGAACATGATAGACAGTCAGCAAGAGAACCTAACATTACTATGCAACTTTTGGGCAAGGGAGCAGAGCTTGAGAACACTTCAAAAGATCAGGTTGTCACAAAAATATCTTCAATAAATTCTATCTTCTGCAAAATGTTTCTTTTTATAATGCAAAAAAATATGATTAATAGATGTATATGAACCTCTATGAAGAGTTTCTTTAAATTCATGACCTCGTTAAGTTCCCATCAACCGACAAGAAATTTTCTAACAACTGTTCAAGATGTAAGCTACAAAGAAACTACTGGAACACACCTCGTCAACTCAGGCTTTGTAAATGACTTGAAAAGCACAAATCTGATATGGTTTGAGTTCTCTTTTCTCAGTTGCTTTTTACAAATTATGTTCATTTCTTATCCAACTGTCAATAACTACAAACCCACACTTAACCATAGTCAACAATGAAACTAAAGTGGAATAAAATATTTATCAGAGTGCCAACATTGAATATAGAGGGAAATAATCAATTTATTATGCATTTACAACTTCCAAACAATGAAAATTTTTTTCCACTCATTCAATCTAGCAATCTGGGAACTTTAACAACTATTTTTTAAATCATTCTTCTTCTGATGAAATCCATGAGGATTTAGGGCTTGTATCATTTATTTGCCCAGGACTATCTGCCTGCTGAACCAATCTATAGCAGTGAGCAAAAAATCTTTGATGGTCAGTGGCAAGTTGATGACCACTAACATTAAGCGAAAGACATTAACTAGCACTGGTCCCCAAGAGACCATTCGGGAGCATTATAGAGAATTAGCCCCCACGTCAGCCTTTAACCTCCTGCCATAAACACTGCCAAATGTGGCCTTCCAGGGCATTGCATCTTATGCTAGACAGCCATGTCCCCTGTGTGACTGACTTCCCAAACCACTTTAGTGCATTAAGGGACTACATGGTTTAAAACCATAATGACCAATTCATCAGCAAACACTGTATAGAATCATAAAATTATATGGATCTTAATGGATCATTGTGGATGCGTAACATTTTGAATCAATCTTTTTAGTTTTAGTGCTAATGTTAACCAGTAAATTTACTATTTTAATGTCCCAATAATTTATAGAAAACCTGATAATTTGACATAAAACTAAAAATGTTCCATTCTAAATAGAGAGTTCTAAGATTAAGACAATCATCTCTTTTAAATTGTCTTCCAAGCCCTTTTAAGGTAAATAACAGTGAAATGTAGCCACAAACTTTAGTACAGTGCAAGCCATTTCCAATAGCTATGTTCACATTTTGCTGACAGACTCGCAGTGATTATAGCAACAGGATATGAAGTTCAATGAGATGTTACAGTGTAGACAGTGGAATAAGCCCACTGCTTCATCTCACTGTCCGTCTCTGGCAGACAGAAAGCCCTAAGGTGGATTTACTGAGACAAAACCTCCCCATTGCCGAGCTGAGAGAACAGACACAACACAAAGTTCAGCTCATCCACATTGAACACCAAACCAATGGGGGGAAAACAAACACATCACAAACAACAAGAACTATAAATTCGTTGAAAATCCCACTGTTACCTTTCTTCAACCCCCTTCCTCAACTTCTTAGCGAATTACTTCAGGGCTGGAATATTCTTTCAAATTAGAGAAATATAATGTAATTTGTTTACAATTGGATCTTCAGCACTAATAAAGAGATAAACATAGGGTATTGACATGAAAATCCCCCTTAGAATCAATGGCAATGCCCTCATATTCAGAGCAGCCAACTGAATCTAGGTGTGAACTGACAACGAATTCCATTTTACAGTCATTAGTGAGAATTTAGGGAGTTTTCACACTCTTGAACCAAAAAAAAAATAAAAAAAAAAATCAGAAATATATTTTGATGTGCTTACATGCAATTGTGTCTAGTAACTAAGTGGTAATAATTCTATATTCATATACTATATGCTAGTGTTCTATCAAGCAAGGTAGTGCCAGAAGGCCTTGGACTGTTTTTTATACGACACAGCAGGGAAGAACATAAATAATAAATACCCAAAAAAAAGCCTAGGATGACAAGATGTGAAGCTTACCATAGTAGTAATGATTCAAGATTCTCATTTCTCAAATCTAAAACACGCCATCTGCTTTTATTTGAACACAAGCAAATTAACTCCGAGTTAGATTTGTGTATTGAGAATGTAATCCAAAATTAAGCTTTATTGTAAGATATTTCTGAACTAGGAAAATCTGTCAATTGGACAAAGAAGGAAAATTTCTCCCTGAGCGCTAAAATATGTTATCACTAAGACACATTCCTTGACAAAATAGAATCATTTGATTCCAAGGCAGTGCTTACAATGCTTTCTGCACTGCTTCAATTTTGAGAATGTGCTGATAAATCAAGGCAAATGTGAAGAGCAAACCTAAAGGATAAAAAGTTGCAAGTTAAATGCATCCCTCCTCCTTACCTGAAGGCCTCTACGCCTTAAAATACTGGAGTCATCCATTTTAAAGTCTTGTATATCGATCCCGACTTTAATGAAGCTGTCCCACTTTCCTGATCAAGGTGAACGTAGCCCAGAGCTAACAGTGTTCCATGAGACCCCAATGACTTGACAGAGTCCCGTCTTTGGATGTTAGTGCTGGTAATTTGCTCTTTGATGAAGTCATGCTCCTCTGCAATCAAAAACTGATGAGATCAAACTGATGCGATCATCCAAGAAGAAGAGCACCTCAAAGACAAGTTTCAACAGTCCTAGTTGTAGCTTTGTCATGAAGCTTGGCATTCACGTAAAGAGAAAATGCAACAACTTGAAGTGTCGTGATCCTGAAAAGGAATTCTGAGAACTTTAACTAGTCAGAGTGTGTCTGCACATTCGGACACTATGGAGTCTGTTGAGAATTTGGGTCACATTCCTCTTAATATCTGTGTCAGGTGGTCCAGAAAAAGAGATTCCGCCACATAGGATCACTCTCTCGTAAGGAAGGAATGGCTAAACATTGCAACTATTCATAAGTGTTTTTCATGTGTCCATTCAGCCCAGGGGATCTCCAGAAATCTTATCAACCAAAAAAGAACAACCACTTCTGATTTACTTAATTAGAATGCCAAAAAGTCTCTATAGATTCACAGTTATCTGCACAGATATAGTCTCTGAATGAGCACTTGACATACAATGATAGAAATGGTACCTTGAGGTGAAAAAAGAAAAGTTATCCAGGGCAACAAATAGATACCGAAAAGTTTTCTTCATATAAAAATGATTCTAATCACCCGCTTCGACAAAAGTGGAAGGATGTGAAGATGCAGAACATTTGCATCCTACACACTTGAGATGATGTGGAAACATTCAGTAGCAGCAGCAGCAGTAGAACGCAGGCAGTGGCTGCCCACTGACAGGACAAGGCAAACAACAACTCCAGTCAGAACCGCATGGCTGGATTCCATTCCCCTCGGTTGAGAGGCCTCCGTCTCTCATTTGACAGGAAGTCAGGCGAATGACAAAAGCCTTGCTGGCAGAGCTGTCTTTTCAGTGGCAGGTGCAAACAGAAGCTACACTCAAGCTGATTGCTTTTCTGCTTTTCCTTCGCATTTCTTCCCGCCTTTACTCAGCGTCCTCTGCCCAGCCTGATGAACTGGACTACAGCCAAGGTTTGTCCCATAAAAATGAAATCTTTGAAAAGAAGATGAAAAATCCCATGCAGGAGATGTGTCACTCAGAATTTCCTCAACAAACAGCTTGAAATGGTCTGCTGTTTGTGAATGGGCTGCCTGCCGGAGGGGCTGCTACAGCAAAGTCACATTCAATCTTGTCACAAAAATCTTTCACCCGCATCTGTCAGTGGAGGAATAATAGCTGTATTTTTCTTTCCTCTGCTTGTACTGTACATAAAAGCCTTCTGTACGTTCCGTTTCTGTGTTCCTTGCAAGCCGTCCTCCTCCTCTTCCAAGCGCTTCACTGCTGAATGCTGCTTTATCTGTCCTATCAGGCAGCAACACACCCAGCCAGCCAATCAGATTCACACAGGCACAAGACTATTTGCATAATATGAATGGGGGAGCCTAAAAGCTCCTCCTCTTCACTCCTTTCTCATCCCATCCTTCTGATTTACCAAACACACAAAAATACACATTCATGCAAAAACACTTTTTCTTCCTAAACCACAAGGTACTCATAACAAGCACAATGTGTTCTTTTATTTATGCTCCAATGAAAGAAATAAGTCTAATATTTCTTAGATGGCAACAACATTATAAAGGCTTTGCTTCAGTACAGTGATGAACTAGCAGTGTCTGTGCTCATCTCAGGGGGATACAACAACAAAGGGAAAACCCTCTATATGGGCTTTAAGCACATTGCTGCATCTATACACTACATTCGTTTTTATGAATCACCTACATCTTGCCCCTTTTCTCTGACTGCTTCCAACATCAAAGCAGCAGTAAAACAAGCAACAATCACGATCATATGAGAAAATTAATCTATTGTACAGATAAAGAAAAGAGGTGAGAGAAAAGCTCTGTCCACCCCCACACACAGTGAAGAGTGGACAGAATCATTATATGATCAGTGAAAATTAGGTGTTATCGGGCTTTTTACATGCACACTAATATCAAAACCATGGTAACTAGATGTAATGTAGAGACTGAACTTTGCTAAGGGCTACACACAAAAGCTAAGTAAAATTGCTAATGATCAATGTCGATGTTCTGGAGACCTGTTTTGTAACAGCATGGCTATAAAAGTAGGCTAAACCAGGCCAAGGTACTACTTTTCTCTGATTGGAATAAAAAGTGTGACATCACCGATTTCCCGAAATAGTCGATGTAGGTGTCTACAATGACTCTGCAACACAAAAGTGTGGTACCACCACATAACTTCATAATAGCCAGCAGTCCCTCTTTTAAACTTAGCCTTTTGTTTGAGTGGAAGAACACATATACAGCATAAATAATAACACTCTTTTGACCATTTCCATTGCTCAGAGTTTGGCGCTCAGCGTGTAGCATTTATGCTTATTAATATTTTGTATGGGTGGGTTGAACATTTCTGTCGAATTGGTTATGAAGAGTCAAAGAGGAACAAGTTACAAGCCTTGTGGAGCCACTTTTCTCTACTATGGAGGAAAAGCTGCCATTGCTTAGATATTTGTAAAAACTTGAAACTGATGATTGCTGAGCCCTTACAAACTACACCAGTGGTCCCCAACCTTTTTTTTACAACTATAATCGATTTAATGTAGACAATTCTTATCAGAGACTGATACTCCTGAAATGCCTTATTAGAGAGCCAGAGTTGTGCCAGAAAAAGCACCCTCTGTAGCAAGGACACGCATAAGCTACAACTTAGTGGAAAAAAAAGTGACATCAAGAGTACTTTTCTTAAAGTAATGTTTTGGTGTAACGAAGTATCTTTTAATGGATTGTTGCAAATGAAGGCTTAAGGTAACAATTAGGCAGAATGGGCTTTTTTTAAATGCCTCAGAAAACATGGTTAAACCAGCCTCGAAAGCATGGCCAAGCAAGGACTTCTCCTAATGTAGCAACTTCCATTGTTCTTAACAGATATTTCTTTCAGATATTTGGCGATTTTGTTCTCTTGGACCCGTTTGAAGGAAATGCTTTATTCGCAAATATTTTATGCCATAATCCGGTTTTGCGCATAAATTTAACTTGCGTCTTTGGATGGAAACATGCTAATGTCATGTGATATTCAGACCATTTTGCTGTAAGAGGCAAGTTTTTTTTCAGAATTTCTATTATAAGCAAATAACAAACAAAAAGCAACATAACCTTAAGTTAAACATAAAAAGAAGTTAAATAAAGCCGTCAATATGTTCATTCATCACCTAAATGTTCATGAGTGAACAAGTCAAGGACCTGTGTCACAAGAAATGTGACACATGCCTCTGATACGGCCCTTATCTCTTTTCTCTGAAAAAGGTTGCTATCTCTATAGTTGCTTCCAAGTCACTAACCATTTTCCACTCAGCCAAAAGTGTGAGAAAGAGGCACCTGCTACTGGAGACAGGACACTTTCCTACACATCTTTGGCAATGTCTCAAAATGGATATTGAATATTAGGCCAAGATAATTTAGGTGAAGCTAGCAAGTGATTTTCCCCAATACTATAGACAATACATACAACTCTGTAAATTATTACTACACCACTTTATTTTAAAGAGAGGTATTATTAAAGCAACCAAACACGAGTGTTTGAAATTTTGAGCAAAAAATTATAGGTAAAATCTATGCATCCCCTATACCTCTTTGATCATAAACATGTATTTTAATCGTCAGGATAACAATAATGGTGCATCAGCAAACAAACAAGCTTTTGCTATTTTGCTAAATACAGCACTTCTAACAAGCACAGACGGCATCTCATTACCGTTTAAAATCTCGTCACTCAACATTGCATCTGTCACTCCAACCCCTCAGGCTTGCAGGACGATGTATAGTTGAAAAATACCAATGAATCTTGAAGTTTTTAATCAACAAAACATGTCACATGCTGCCCGTCAACCATCCAGACCCTAAAAAAATATGAATGAACTTTCTGGCTGAATTTTCTTGCAGCTTAGTTTGTAGGAGCACACCATCCACAACAACAAGGTTATCGGCTTGATTCCCATGGAGATCAATAAATGATCAAATCTGTTCCTTTGTAGCAGTGCAAGTTGCTTTGCATAAATAGTCTGGATAGCCTAAATAGGTATGGTTAACTCTACTGCTCTCAGACCTGAAATGGGAGTCATAGCATTAGCCAGACTATCAATACCAGAATAATTCCAGCACTAGAATGTCTCATCCATCCCTGTTCCTGATACAAGAACAAATAGAACGCCTTTATGTACTACAAAATGCAAGGAACAAATTGATTTTAATACCACTAGCATACATTGTATTTACAGTTGTACCCTTAGATGTTTAAATTTAATAGAACTATGTAAAAATGAAAAAATGACTGAGTGAATGTGGCCCAAAAAAATACTGATTACGAATCTTAACATCCTATTCTGCCAAAAAATTCCCATTAACCATTTAGACCAAAAACCTACATTAATAATGCATGAGGAACATTTCCAACTAGTAGTTTACATTGTTATCAATGTGCCTCAAGTAAACTCTGCACAGCCAATCAAAAAGCATGAGACTGTATATACCCTCAGAGGTTAAAACAAATCCTGATTGAAGAGCTTGGCGTCCCTGGGTGCTAGGCAAACACATGCAGGAGAATGAAAACCTCCAAATTAACATCTAGAGGCCTGAAAACCTTGCTGGCAGGAAAATGCATTCACATTAAATTTGTAGCAAGAGAGAAATACAATAATTATTAATGACATAGAGTCTAAGTCAATAGCAGACTGTTACACAATGATGGATTGGCAGAGAACAGTTTGTCTAATGATGTCTTAAAAATACACACATCCTTGTATATGCAAGCATGGGTGGGGGGGGGGGGTAATAGGATCTCTGAGGATGATCAGATCAATACAGCTCAAATAGCAGCCCTCCAAACTGAAACGGGTCACGATCGTGAGGAAAAGTAGAAAGGATGAGAAATGAAATATATCACATGCACACACGATCCAAAGAAAATCAATAGTGTATTGATTATTTTCTGGATATTATTCCACACAGAGATTGGCAATAATAAAAGTAAAAAAATTAGTTGAACCAGAGGTGGGAACATGTGTCTAACAATGAAAAAACAACATTAAACTATTTGGCAAGATTTAATGCATACTTAAAGCAAAAATGCTGACTTTTCAATAAAAGCATTTTTCAGCCTAGAGAAAGAAAGGAATCGTTGTGTAGTTGTAAGAAGAGGGTGTTGTTCACTACATTGTGATAAATTAGACTGCTATTACCACAAGGAACATCATGACAGCAAAGCAACTGTACTCAGTCACCAAGAGAAAGTATGAAATCATTTTATGGGATGCTTAATAGCTTTCTCAATTAAATCTCCATCGATAAATCACTTTTACAGACAAGTTAAACAAGTCCTCTACAATGTGGCAAATTTTTAAGCAGCATGTTTACAGCTTAGGTCAACTATTCAAACAAAAACAGATCCCTTGTACACCCAAGTTAATTATACTTGAGCCAGAACTCATAAAATACATCAAAAACCCAAAACATCACAAAATGACTGAGTGCTTTTCAAATTTACAAAATGACTTGTGGCATCATCAAGGGCAGCATTGGCTGAATAAGTGGAACTGGTATATTGGTGAAATGTTTTCCTAACATTCTGGAGTGTTATCAGTAGACTGTAGTCTTTTTTTATTAGCAAACCTCATTATAGAGAGCGCAACACAACCTAATCTATCACTTTTGACATAATTCCCCTCTCTTAATGTTTCTCCAGAGAAATGATTCACTGGGATTCTTTCATCCATTCATTACTGCAAGATTTAGTTTTTGTTTTTCTGTGTCACATTTTCCATCAGCTAATAGAAAGATTGCATTAGCACTGAAAGGATTCTAAATTAGAAGTGTTTGTTTGTCTCAATAGCAGATTTTTCTTGGGCTTGACAATGGTGTGATGTGCTCAGAATGAGAGTGAGAGACTCTCCGGGGAGCTGGATATTTAATAGAAGTGGACTTTCCATGAGTCTACCATTGTGGCAACCACAGACAAGCTTCAGAATAACCAAATAAAACCAGGAGTGGAAAAAAGTGGGAGTTACACAACTGCAGTGACATTTGTTCTTGTCAAATATCAAACAATACATAACACTTGTGTGAGCTTATTTATACAGACTTATATTGATGTCAGAAGAAAAGTAGAGCTGGACGGATTTATTGACTGACAGTCAGAAACTACAAGCGGGTTAATTAAAAGTGTGACATCCGTTCCTTTCTGGCTGATCCAGGCTTGACTCAATCAATCGCTGTTCAAACTCAATAACACTTTTTCTGGCCCATCAATTTCTGTCTGAGAGGCACTGATCAAAAGGGGAAGGAGCTGGGCACGGCCTCTTTATATTTAAGCAGACTCTTAGATGTAGACTCATAAAAACCATCATGAATAATAAATGAAGGTGTGTGAGTGGTAATAAGGAAAGAGCAGGCTCAGCACATGCTCAAAGATAGGCCTTATGTCTCTCGCCAAGGCACAACAAATATTGAATGTATTATATTACAAGTTAAAGGCAGTGGATACCACTATTGTCTCTAAACTAGGAGATCATACATTTTCCTGTGGTTTCAGCCAAGAACTTTGGTTTGCATAAAAACATCTCAAAAGGATCCATTATCAAACAATTAACAAGGTAACCATTTTGACACAGACAATTAAAAGCTTTGCCATCCGTTCCCCTCTCTCTTCTCTTCCTGTCTTGATACTGTCCTGTCTGTTTAATAAAATAAAAGCATAAAAAAGCCAAAAACAAAATAAAAAGCAATTGTGTAGTGTTGTTCTGTTTCCTTCATATTTTAAGATGAGCACTGTAAATGCAAATTGTGATATTCAAGTTTGGATGAGGGCAGACAAGCAGAGCTTTCAATCTTATAAAAAATAAATCTGTTTCAAACCTCAAATCAAATTGTTACTGAAAGAGACACATATGGCAAGTAGAAAAAATGGAAATGTGAATCAATTTACAAAGAGACAACATTCAGAACAGCACTGACAGTTTCCAAGGCAACCTCACATAGCTTTATCAATGGCAGCGTTGGCTGAAAAAAATAGACCTGGTCTATGAGTGAAATGCCATTTGTGAAGAGTTGACCTCAAATAAGCAGCTAATGCCATAGCAGAAACAGCAGCAACAAAGACAAATGACATGCAAAGAGAAAGAGATGCTGTTCCTTCCTGATAAGGAATTTATAAGAAAAGAAAAGGCGTAGCATGTTACTATTGCTTCAATTTGTGTAACTTTAATACAAATGTGTCTATATTTAAAATAAAGACAATATCCTAGCTTTTATTTACACCAAACCAAACTATTTTGTAAGTTTACAGTTTCAGTTTATAGCCAATATCTAATCGCAACTATTTCATTTGATTTATTTTTGCTAATTAAACAAACAAAAAATCAATATTTTAATAGATTATATTTGTAGCTATAGTGCTTCTAAATTAGATTTTTTTTTTATAAAATTTAACTTGGGGCTTTAAAAATACACTAAATTAATATTTATATGGTAGAAAAATTTACAATCAATATTATTTTTTGGACCATATCACTCATGCTTAAATTGAAAACAATTACACCAAAAAAACCAATAATATAGTAAACTTAAAAGAGTAAAAAGTTAAATAATAAAAATGACAATTGATGTAAATTAAAAATAAATGCCAAGTTGCCAACATCATACAAGTGTGGCATTATCATTCATCCAGGCAAAGGTTAATGAAACTCAGACAAGCCAAAGCCTTAGGCGCAGACAATCATCTGCCAACATTGTCTGCTTTGGGCAGGGAAGTCACCTCTAAGGCACACTCACTCTTAAACAAATGCTAATAGATTTATACATATTTAAAAAGACAGCTGCAAACCTTGAAACCAGAACCACAACCATATAGTCAAGCCCTGAATCTCAAGTACTCCAACTGTGTCCATACAGATTCAATTGTGGAACAGATGGACTGTGAGATCAGCAGGTGAGCTGAAACAGGCATCTCTTCTAGCCTTAAGGAAGAAATGAAGCCCACCGCTGACAACAACAAATCTCACAGAGGACACAGCTAAAGTATTTTAAATCAAGCTTTGTCAGACTATTATTGTATTAATCCACACTTTTAAAAACACTTTAAATGTATCCAACGGGCCAAACAAAGAGAATATAAAAATTTCAGAGTGAACAAGAATAGATGATTTTGCAAAGATTGGAGCTAATGGCCTGAAAGAACATTGAAGCAATGAAGGAACTGACAGCGGTCTCTAAAAAAATTTACTTCATAGAGTTTTATCTCAGAAAAACACCTGAGAAACACCAAAGGGTATGAATTTCAATCTTTACACCGACAAGTGCAAGCACAGGCCATCTAATCCTTATATCTTCCTTGACTCAAAACAAAGAAAAAAATTATTCCTTTGTTGCTTTTTTAAGCCCTAGTCAAGCACTAAAGTTGGCCGTCCTTGTCGAACCAGACTGCGAATAAGTAAAACAGGAACAAGTTAAAAACCGGTCATCCAATTATTTTTGGCAAACACGCTGCCAGAAGCTAAAAGAGATGTTGTGATGTGGCTGTGTTCATCGATTCCATGCACCAATTGTGCACTGATCTCAAGCAGCAGTGTTTAATTTTTCATAAGCATCTTAGCTACTATCTGGACGCAGTCAAGCAGAATCTCAGCATGGGGAGGAAGAAAGACAAAAGGATTGCGCATATCCTGTGGAGACAAAGGTAATTATCTAAATTTGAATCACCTCATTTGAAAAGAGCAGCTAGTGTGGTAAGTCAACCCAACAGCTTAAAGTTTAAAAGATAAACAGTAGTAAGTGAGGGAATGTTGCTGAAATCAACATTCTGTAAATATTAAGTACTGTATATAAGACCATATCATAATTAAAGGACGAATTCGACCCAATTACACTTTGAATCCCTGATCGTGAAAGTTTTCAAAAGGTCACAGCTTTGACAAATGAGGATACGAAAATGTAGGATGAAAGAGCAACAGAAGTGGACTAATTTATGCAAGAGCAATTTCACACTAAACTGAGACAAATTTTCCACATTTTTTTCCCCTAAAATATGAGAGATATCACAAGACTACAGAGACATAATAAACAGTTTATTCCTTAATAAATAAATGTTTACTCCTTAAGGACAAAAGCTATGTAGAAATATGTATAACTGATGAAATGCTCCATTTTAAAACCTGTTAAATCTGTACAATATTGTGGATTGAAAAAAAATATTTTGACTTCTATAACTTTATAGCATAATGGGAAACAGACAGTTTCCAGTATCCTTTTAAAAAATTATTAACATTAATATCGCTGGTCTAACAGTTGGGTGGTCTGGAAGTCCTTAATGCTGAGAGGACAACCTCAAATTGCACGTTTAGATTCTCAGAACATTTCATCCATTTAAGAGAGAAGATGTGACTGTTCTAGCTGCAATGCATTCTGAAGGATATGGGCTAAGTGAAGCTGTCCTCAATTTCTGAACCAAAATGAGCATGGGTACATCCAGTCTACTTTCAAAGATGAATTATGAATGTGTTCTGGGGCCTCGACAGGTAAAGTTATTGAGGCCAGTGAAGAGAAAGTAACAGGGCTTGGGATGAATGATTTCTCTTCCTGATTCTTACTCATACTGCTGGTCCCTAAATGCTTAACCTAAAAGAGTGAGTGAGTGAGTCAGTGTCAAGATGAGGGAACCTGTGGGGCTTCTGAATTTTCTTTTTTGTAACCAGTGCCTGTTTCTTTAAGACAGCTAGGTACCTAATGCATTATATTTTCAACCTAATTCTACACCAAAAATATTTCCCAAAGCATAGATCGTCTGCCATACTATCTATTAGTTCACTCACTACATAGTTCCCATTTGATCACACAAAACATTTTTTTGAGCAAACACGTTAAAGCAGTGTGTGCCAACATCTCAACCATCGGGAGTCTGCATCTAAACATTTATTGATTGAAAAACTGTTAAAAATGACTTCAGTTGCTCATTGAACTTGGATGATGTGATTTTTACATAGAGACATATCTCTCTACGATCCTCAACAAGTCATGTTTTAAAACTCCATGAAGTCGGTGTTCCCACTAATCAAGAACAGGTTTACATCTATGAAGAATGCAATTGGCTTAAACAAGACAAATGATGTGGGTATGGGCACTAGAGCCCTTCTCAAAATGAGCAGCTTGTTTTTTGACACACTTGAGGAGACGATCTAACCACTAACAAACTGATAGCACAGCAACATCAGTAATAGCTAAAAGATGCTCTTGTGGGTTGTGTTGGAAGCACAGCTGAAGACACTAAAGTACCTGTAGGAACCTTATTGCTGATATTGAGCTCAAATTTCAATGCATACTGATCCAGGTAGGTCGTGTGAAAAGCTGTTAGAAAGTATGCCAAGCCTGAAATAATTGTATAGCAGTTTCACTTATTAAAACAACTCTAATAATCATGTTTCATGCAGTGTCAACTGTGAAACATTCTCTAGGGCCAGCCCTAATCCAGTGTTTTGCAGATATTGTCAATCCACATGACATCGGAGAGTAAGGATGGGTACTAGGATAAGTATAGGAAGCGGGGAAAAGATCAACAAAAACAAAATATGAATTTCTCTACCTTATTTCTCTTCCATAAACTTTGTTTAATCTGTTGCGCCATCCTCTCCAACTTGCAGACTCTCACTCAGTCAGTGATTTAAATAAGCAGTGACTAGAGCTCTATCTATCAGAACTGAGCTTTAAGAGATTAAAACAGCTCCAATAACATTCAAACATGTTTGAACTCCAGTTTGAGATTAACATGAACATCTGGTAAATCCCACAAGAAGAGCAGCTCTTAATTGCTTTGCAGAATCTCCGTACCTCGTTTTGAATATTGTGGCATAAATGTGAACTTACAGCTCTTGTTATGATTGGATTCAGTGCATGAAAAAGCATGATTCTGACAAAAACCAAGATCGCCAAGCTTAAAACTCCTAGTTGAGTTAAAGTTGTCAAAGATTAAATAAATACATCAATTGATTTAGGATTTGTTTAGCTGCTAAAAATAGGAATTACCTTTCAAAAATACTTAATTAGCTGATTATAGTACTAGTTTGAGTACCGTTTTGAAACTGTACCTTTTTGAAAGTATCGATTTGGGACAAGTATCGAATGAAACCACATCAATGGCCAACATTACCAGACAGACCCGAATAACATCAGTGATTGAAATCAAAGATGCACATTCAGACATTTATCAGAGCCTAAGACACGTACAGGATCGATGCAGGAAGTAAAAAGAACATGATGCGCAGTGTAAACAGAAGCCAGTTTTCTGTTTTTTGGGTTTCATGTTTTCATGTTTGTGAAATCAGGGAATAGTTGAATAGTGAAAACAGGGATCAGGTGAATAGTGATTTGATCAGAGGAGATGTGTGTTTTCCCCATTTTTGCCAAATGTGAGCAAGAAAAGACAACAGCAGCAACTTCTAACTGTAATAGACAGAATAGAGATAAAAGACAAAGAAATGTATTAATTGTTAAATTAAAAATTATGATGTGTTTCAATTATTTGTAGATGGATGCACTACTTTTTCAGAAATAGAGGTTATATTTCTAAAAATTATAACAGTTCAGTAAAAACGGATGCTAGATGAATGGCACACTAACCCTTTCTATAAAAATGCATATTAGTACATTCTGCTTGCTATAGATCCATGAAAAAAAAAAAAAATCGCACTAGAAAAATTAAAAGGTGAATCTGCTCCAGGCACACTGAGAAATGGTGTTTCTTTACTTTCCACCATAGATCACGATCAGGAACTGGGTCAAACAGCAAGGTACATCAGATTAAAAGCCTAGAGATAAAACCAGAAGGTGAGTTCAACATCAAAGGCAGATCTGGAAAAAGAAAACAACGAGTAAACACTGTCGAAACAAAGCCAACAGCACAGAAACAAAAGAGGGATTCCCAGCAGCCTCTGCCCCTGCCATGAGTGTTGTCGCATTGAGTTGTTTGGAAGCACAGAGGAGGGTCTGACGAGAAATTATTCATAATCACCTTTTGAATTTTTAAACCTCTACATAGCCGCTCACTTATAGGTTTGTTTGTGACCTCAATGATTTAGCTTTTCTTTGTCTTCTTTGAGCCAATGCATCTTAAATCCCTACCTTTGAGAGACATTTTTCAACAGAAATCTAAGTCTGATTTAACTCTGCCATTAAAGGATTAAAGTGACCGAGGACTAGCTTTCTATTCATGAAATCCACAACTACTTAAGTGGGTCTCCGACTGCTTATAAAAGCTCCATTAACCACACTAAAGACATAATTCCCTGGGAAGAAAAACAAATCACTTTTTTTAAGTGCAACCATGACATTATTTAGGAAATCTTTGTAAAAAAGAAAAAAAAAGTCTTCTTTATCTATTTATTGTTTTTACTTAGATTTGGAGGCTTAGATTAAATAAAACAAATGAATCTGGAGATTGTGTCATACTAAAACAGAACAAAGAAAAGAAGAACCGAATCACAATATCACCAGTGATAACGGAATAACCTTGTCCTCTCCTCTCTGCTATATGCAAATATTATGCAAATATCACAGTATGGTAATGCCACTGTTGGCTTACTCCAGTCTCACTGGCAGACAGCAATATAACCTTTTCCTTTAATCATTTCAAAGACTTGTTTAGAGATCAGCAAGCAATATTGATAACTAAGCACCATATATGCTATTACAATATATATATTTAAATATGTTTTTAACATTAAATAAAAATGCAGAGTTCAAATCGTTTGGCTGAAATCCATCATTTAGGAATTATATTCTGATCGGTTTTGCAGTTTTTGAAATAAATAAATAAATAAATAAAAAAAATATTTTTTTTTCTAAAAACACATAACAAAAAAAAAGAGTAATATACCAAATAAACAATAAAAGCACACATAAGAGAAAGAATTAACACTCGTTTAAACATGCGCACATGTCCATGCCTGTAGTTAGACAGTAAACACCATCTGCCTGTCCTCCATGGTTCCTTTAAAGTCACTGCATTTAGTCTACCTCCCGCACCTCTTACATTAAAACAGCACTGGAGCAGCTCCCCTGGTACCTCACAGCCCAGACCTGAGGATTAGGAGCAATTTCACCACAGGAAAAAGCAGAGCCTAATGCCTAAGGATAAAAGGTAAATCATCTTTGGTGCACAATGTGGCATTCATATAAAGAACTGTTCGGACTTGTATTAACCAATTTTAAACAATAATTTACAGTACTCCAAAAAAAGAGAGAGATAGATTAAAATAAATAATCTAACAGTAACTTTCTAATATCATTTATTACACTTTTATAAAGCTAACTACTGTTAATGCATTTTGCAAAAATGAAAATAGCTTGAATACAGATTTGTTTCCATCCACATGTAGAAAAGTTCATGAAAAATAAATAACAATAAAAACATTTAAAAGGTGTATTTTTTTTAAACTGTGGTTAAATGGATTGGCAGTGTTGAAGATTTGTTTTTGTTTTTTTTTGTACAAAGTCGGATTAATAATGACTTATTTATCAAAAGCTACATATAACCAACAACAAGTTTCTATTCAGTTTTTCACAAATTACATGCACAAAAAGCGTTGAGCCCTTTTTCCTGGCAATCTTAACATCAGCATGCCGTGTTTTGCTCCATTCAAATAATAACTAATAGGTAGCGATTACTGGGTCTATGCTTCCCTTTTAATGGACAAGGTCTTTAAAGAGACCCGGCTGAAGCACCGGCATATTAATTAGCACTTTATTAAAATGCCATGTTACACTGCAACACTGAGTGCAATATTCATCCATAAACATAAGGCTTGAAATAATTACCCATGGATATTTTAGCCATTCAAGATTTGTAAAGCTAAATTCTACACGAAAAAGGGCAGTTTGCAGGAGCTTGGGGATACTGCCACCTGGTGGTACACCAGAAATATTTAATAATAATAATAATATTCAACAATAACAAAAAGAGCCTGCTGTTTTTCTGAAGACAGACACAAATTCACATTTCAAGTTAATTAGAAGACTTTGTTTGGTTTTACTTCTTTGACTCCTGATGTCCCGTTTGAGAATTTCACAGAATCCAGGTTTATCAAATATGACCTGTGTGCAAAAATGTGCTCAATGCAAAAATTATAACTCTAGTGAATTTGTCTGATCATTTTTGTCATCTTCAAATGCTTTGCCCATCCACATAATGCAGTATACTCAAAAGATTAATTTAGCATGTTTTGCAAAGTATTTAAAACAAGGCTGTACAAACAGCACTCAAATATCAGTCAGTAAATTCTGGCAGTAAAACATCCAAAGTTGTTGAAAGCAGTAAAATATTAAACTATGTACTTAATAAAGTGGCCACTGAAAGCATACATAATCATACATACAAACATATATAAAACTAATCAACAATCCAAATGTTTCTTTCACTAAATATCATTCACATGATTTTATTTCAGCAAGATTTCTCTGTGCACAATGCTGCAGTACCAAGCAGAAACAGCAGATGTAGCTACGGCTCTAGGCTTTTGAAGCAACGTTGATTAAATAACTTCTTAAAATGCAGCACACAGGAGCTTTGCGTATAGTCCAGCATTTGGTGCATTTATTTTAGACATTCACCAGCCAAGTCAGATGTTGCTTTATGATTCTACTTGATTTGTTTAAGAGCCACCATTCATTTCCATATCAAAGGGTTTTTCCATCAGAAACTAATTTGCATGCCTGAGTAATACCAGTTGCATTTCATATGAAAAAACCATAATGGTTAACATTACCAGAAATATACATTTCTAAAGCACCAAAAGCATCTAATGTAATGTAATTACAGCCATACTACATTCAGGGAAGTTAAAATGCTGGTTCCCACCAAGCAGAAAGCTCCCACACTTCCTCAGGATACCAATTCTAAAGTATTCCTTGACTGGCCACTAGAGGCTTTGTCAAAAGGAAGCTCAGACTCTCCATCCTAAACAATGTCCAAACATATGCACAGCCTAATACAACCTACATTAATCCTCTATGAACTTAAAGAGTATGTTACAGTAGTCCATTTACACTCACCAGTCCTGCTGTGAGTGAGGGGGCAGACTGGCCAAACGACTGACTCCTCATGCGCACCAGGTTATTGGCTTCTCCTGCATGCTGCTGCCAGGCCAGCTGACTCACTCCTCCATGCATGCTGCTGGACAGTGGCAGCAGCTGCTTTCCTGCAGCACACCAAAGACACAAGGGTCAGAAGAGCGTTTGCTGTGTATTTAGGACTGGGGTGACTCAATGAATGAAGCCTAGCAATGGTCAATAAGAATAAGTGGAAACGTGCTTTGACAGAAAAGGGAAATATAATTGCCTATGTCCATTAAGCACTCATTACCAGTTAGAATGCTGGCCATACTGCTGCGTCGGCCTCGGCTGTCATCCTGACTGAGCTGCCGCTGCAGTTTGCTCTTTCCTGCAGCAGGAGATAGGTCGGGGTTACTCAGCTTCCTAAACAGCAGGGGAGGGTGCGCTGGCAGCTCCTGTTCAAAACACAAATATAATGGGATTTCCTTTTTTAATGACAAACAAATGAGGAGATTTAATAACAATAAGAATTGAATGTTAAAATCTATAATTTAGGCAAATTAGGTGTTCCGCTTACTCTAAAATTTTAGCCCCGCAGAACAATTAAAGGAATGTAAATTCAGGTCAAAATGAGGACTTGCTACTATAGAACTGTACACATCCAAAATGTTGGATTAATAAAGCTAAAGTAAAAAAAAAAAAGTTTCTCTAGCAAAAAAAAAAGCACGAGTATCAACATTTTCATTACACACACGCAGAACACAATGCAAAATTATAACAATGCAATGCTTTTCATGAAGAATACTGAACGAACATAGAATTTGAGAATAAAGAATAATAACAAAAATTCTTCTGCTTCTTCAATATGTAAATTCCCACCCAAGACCACTGCCGCCCTAAGTGGAAATGTACTATGGTGCCCCACAAAATGTCAAATTTCACTAAATGTGTTAAAAAAAAGGAAAGTTCAGGATGAAATAACTCAAAAAATGCCATGGTAAAAAACTCCCACATTTTGGGTTCTGATATTAGTCAATAACGCTTGTACAATAATGACACAGGGAGCTTTTGAACGCACCCATAGGAGAGAAATGACACCTCAAAATGTTAATTTAATTATACATTTTTCTTGTGAGAAAACAGGATAATGGTGCCCCCTCTGGCAGTTGATGCCCTATGCGTAACTGGCATGTGGACAGTGTCACTACTGTTGTCAGTTTTTGAAAAACATACAGTACATTATAAGATGGACTACATCATTAAATGAAAATGTGTCCAAGAACTGAATTTTGTATTTAGACTGGAATTTAATGACAGTCCTCTGTCATTTCTATCTGAGTGAGTCTCTAAAACAGAATGTTATGAAGTTGTCACAAGGGCATCAGTTTTTGAAACATTTTCTGTTTGAAGTCAAATGAATTTCAGACGAGACACAAAATGTATTGTAATGACTCGTGCAGATTCAGTAATGCTTCGTGTTTTCATCATTAGCACGAGAAACAGATGTTGCTATGGAAATCTGGCAGAAACTGTGCTTTGGTCACATCCTCTGCAGTGGTGTCATGGAATTCCAGAAACATCTGGAAGACCTGCTTCAATCAAACACACAGTGCTCATAAAACCCCAACCTCAAGACCTCATAAAGCGTCAAATGAAATAAACATCAGTGTCATCACTTTTGAATCCAGAGTGCAAGCCTTCAAAAATGAGAATAAACTGACTTTGGAAGGAAATTGGCTATAAATCATTTTCTAACAGCTGTGGTGAAAAATAGGATTTTAGTTCTCTTTCTGTGTATTCTAGGGGTACCACAATACTCGGTTTTATACTGAACTGTTCAGTACACACTCCAAACAATGAACTGCTACTTTGTGTAGATATCCAATCATTGAGTGCTGAAGTTAGAGAGGACTCATCTTGGGACTTCTCTTATTTCACTCAGTCAAATTAATTGACTGCCATTGTCCACTGACTATGGATTGACCTGAGCTAAAAAAACACAGATTTGTATGCTTTCCAATCTTTCATCCCTGCATAAAAGACAGTTAACTCTTGTTACTTTATTGTCCTGGATTTTCACAGAAACCACACAATAAAACAAGAATTAAAACATCACGAAAACCATTTTGATATGTGCAAATACATACATTGTACTACTAGTTCCCAAATGTAAAAAAAAAAATTACTAGTTAATTTACTTTGCGCAAGTTCCTAGTTCTTGTCTCGACAGCCATGTTGTGTGACTCCACTAAAAATGAATATCTAAAATAAATGTATTGCTGTTTTTCATGAGGTGGAGAAAGATGCAAAGGGGTTCATGCAGACTGCACTTGAAAAAGATTATATAACTTGTAGAACAAGTGATTCAAAAGCTCGAGCACAGAAATTATTTTACATATGTTTATCTTAATCTACATTTATTACAAAATAAAAAAATGGAGACTTTTCAAGAAGGTTATTATTTGGTTGAATTATTCTGCTTTTTCACAAGTTCTTGCTGATTAAACATACATTGCAGCTGATTAAAGTTTTAAAAACCTGCAAAATGACTTTGTTATTTACATTATTTTGAACCATCTACAGATTTACGATTTCACATCCACAATTACTGATTCTAAATAACACTGTAGCATTAAATTGCTTTGATATATATTAATAATGGATTTTTTTTTTTGACTGTAACATCCCTTACCTTGAGAATGGCTGAGCGCTCTCTCTTTATTTTCAGTGAATACAGGTACAGACAGGTCATTGAGTCACTGTGAATCCTACATTAATTCTATAGGCCACAAATCTTCCATAAAGGATTATCCATCATCTCAATCTGAAAACTTGGAAAAAAAGCACAGACTCCATCAGTGAAAGGTAACCGTTCAAAAGTTCTGGCTGCAGGCACAGCATCAAGTTGCATGGGGGTTTGGCCAGGGGTGAGCCTGACGTCAGTCTGAGAGCCCAGAGCTAATCAGCTGAGGATCAGTAACACAGGTGAAGACACGTGAGGAAGAAACTTGTCTGAGAGGAACACTCTCACCTGCCATGCACTGCAGACAGGCTTAAGGATTAGTTTGACTGATGGCATGTGCAAACAGCTCCACAGTCTGTATAATTTCCACAGAATGAAAATGAGGAAAAATTCAAAAGAACTAATATTATTATGAACAGCAGTAAAATTACTGGCAATTTCGTCAGCTTATGGTCACTGTAAATCATTCTGTAGTCATTCTAGGATGACTTCTCTAACTGCGTTGTTCTCTAAAAGCACAAAAAAGGGAATTACTTCACAAAATGTAACCTTCCAAAAAAGTATAAAGACATGTTTCAACAAAGTTCTTAAAAACAAACGCTGCACGAGTTTACAAGAATAAAAATCAGTTAAACGAAACTAAACGTCACTTTTTGGCTGTACACTTGGTTAACTAAGCTGTGCTTTGCCGTTGACCAAGCATGAAAGGGAAAACTACAGTCTTAACATATGACCTCACAGTCTATAGCCTTTAATGACTCTCCCGTGCATGTTTACACCCAGCTCACGTTCCACACTTAAGGCTGGGCTAATTTCACTTCCCTGTGATTCTACACAGGTTTCCTCTAATCAATCATTTAGTACTTTTACAAGCCAGATATTCCCTCCATTCAGAGGCCCAGAATAAGTTATATCAGTCAACGGCCCAAGTATGCCTTGGTATAAACTATGAGACAAACTGATCACTGATTACATCAAGGGACACAATTTTTCTTGAAAGTAACACGAACACTACAGATCTTCTTGTGACTTGAAGGCATTCTTTAGTTATCTCTGCACTCATAACCATTTTGATATTTGTGTATGCCGTACACTAGGGCAGAACAGAACTTTTTAACAAATTCAACTTTTGATTTAATAACATTACCCTCAAAATTAGATCTGAGTGTCATTTAATGGATTACTATAAAACAAATGCATTTGTAGATAATGCACAGAATCTGACCCAAAGTAGCCAATGTATTGAAATATTTGACTTTTACAGAATGAAGCACAAAACTTCCCACAACCTAAAGAATAAAGGTGCCCACACTAGTTTTACATATATAAACCCATATAATAAAGAGATTTAAAGCAGCAGGGTAAATTTTATTGGTCCAACATTGGGTGTAAAGGAATGCATGTCATTTTGTAATTCATCTTCCAAACCAAAACATCAGTTTACAACTGTGGTGCATTGTTTCCTTCAAAACCATTCTCTTTTTTACGTAACACTTTTTTCCTCAGTCTTCAAATACACAGGTATTGCTTACAACACTTTTGAGGAAAAAACGGCTGATCTCCCATGAAAAGGGTTTAAACAATTCAACTGTTAAGCTGATTCAATTATAAAATTATTCAATCGTGAAAGAAAAGATCAGAAGCGAGCGTGAAAAACTGTTTTTTAAAGTAACTGACTGAAAAGAATACACAGTCAAATGCATAAGAAATTATAATATTTACCCTAAGAACTCACACTGCCTCCTACAGCATCTACAGAGTAGAATGTCACTAATGTCATAAAACCAACAAATCTCCATGGAGAAACAACACAAACGCTCTAAATGTGGCATCATGCCATCATGTGGCTGCAGAGTGAGTACACTAGTGAGTTATACACTAATACAGGAACGTACGGGTGTTTATTTTCAGCTTTATGTGACCAGCAGATTTGAATCAGCTGAAAAGTGTTTATTACAAAACACAATTATTACCCAATTTACACTCCTTGTACTTGCATACAAACATTTACATACACGTTGCTAAGAATATTAGAAAAAAAAAGAGATCTGCATGATGAATATCTGTACAAAATATTATTTAAGATTTCTTATAATAGCGACCTTTTCTTTTCTTTCTCAGGTAAGCTGCTTGAATTCACAGTAATGTTCTTCATGTATTTTTACAGAGCAGAAAATGTAATTGCATGATTCCAGCACTTAAAGATGATCATGAGAAATCCATACTGGTATTGTGTTCAGCTACAGACACAACATTGAAAGCAAGAAGCAAAACTGAGATGTTCAGGATGATCTTTAATCAAATCCAGCAGATCTTAGCAAGTAATCCTCCAATCCTCATCTAATCTTCTCTGCTTCAACTCCTCAGTGAGATGTGACTTATTGACGTATGTGTCTGTCCATCCTTTTGTGTGTAATGCTTTTACAAGTGCACACACCATCCATTTAGCATGCATGAAGCCTGTGATCTGATGTCTTCCAGATGTCCTTTATGTATCCAAACTCTGCTGAAAGGTGGATTGGATGTTTGGGGATTAACTCTATGGGAACACCAGGACAATGTTTCTAATCCTGGGGCTGTGCCAGGGTGTTGGCCCACCATCTCAGCAGGTTATCGGAGTCCTTAACTTCCCTTAACTTTTATGTTTGATAGTAACAGTCATAAAAAATTCAAGACAACATCCATCAGGAGGTTCTGAAATTATTATCATATAGTTTTACCATAAAAATGGTAGATTTGTGTTTCAGATGTTCACAAAAGCACAATTCTGCTGTATTAAACAGTCAATACTCAGGGCTTCACCCCTGAACTGTGAGAACTCACACCAGAGCTCAAACTCAAACTGTCATGCACATGAGTAATACTTCAGCTTTGCTTCTATTGGGTTATGTAACTTCTTTTGAGCAGTGTAACATGACTCGGCCAGTTCTCCAGCTGAACCTCAACACCCAGGAGTTTTCAAACCCAAGACAAACCAAAAATTCTGGACGCACTGGAAGCATGAGAAGCCATGACAAACAGCCAGACGTCACAAAGATGAAATGTAGAAATTCAGACAGATTCAGAACAGTAAGACTCATTATGACATCCAACCCAGGGCTATTTCAGGTTTTGCGCTTTAAATGATTATTTTATAAAAATTAGTCGCTCCAAAGCGATCAAAAAAGGGATATTATTCAAACGTGAACTAATTTTAAAACATAAATATAGTTTCATAATCAAACACAGAAACAGTGTCAGAAATTAATTAAAGCAGAAGCTGCTGTTAAAGAACAGAACTTCAAGAGCACGGTCATTACATTTTCTTCACAACATTTTTTTGCAGGGCTCACTCTGGGTATTGTAATGATATGTACAGTAGGGTCACCTGGCTAAGGCATCTGGGGCTTTTTTTTCTTTAGCCCCAGATGCCAAGGCCAGGTGCCCCTACTGCAAATACATATTTTCTTTTTTTTTCCTTCAGAAACATTTTTCTTTAGCTACAGAAAAATTCAACTTAAGAAGAAATACACAAGAGAAGTTGGCTGTAGACAAGTTTGCCACAAGGCTCAAGAAAGCATAGAGATCAAGTTTTATTCCTTGGTAGGATTCTCTAGACTAACTTCCCAATAAGGATCTGGGCTCAATTGTTTTCAGTCCCGAGAAACACCCCTGGCTTTGAACAGAATACAAGAGAGATATGATAACTTTATACAAGAGACACGTTTTACGTTCCCTGTTTCACACACATATCACTTTTTATTTTCAACATGAACCAACATTTTTTTAGTAGATTCAAAGAACTATAAAACCAACAGTCGATGACAAGTTCAGTCAATAAGAAGAGCGACCAGTTAAGAGTAGTACATGCAACACAAATTAACCTCATCAAAACATCAACATTTAATCTGCAACCTAAAACATCAAAATCTGCAATCTGAGAGGCAGATTTTTGCCTCAACATTGTATTTAATTGTAATTACAATACAAGTATTTTAATTCAAATTCATAACCAAGGAAACCCCATCTAGACCATATACTTTCCTCATTCAAAACGTTGCTTCCTGGAAAAGCAATACTGTATTTAGAGCACAGCCTAATCTGTCTCCTGCAGCTGTGAAATGGGCACCAAATGGGGACCATCAAGCACTAGACCTCTCTACCTCCAGCAGAACTCTGTAAGGTTTTGCCAATTGAAGCTGCAGAGGGAGATATACTCAGAACATACACCCTCTGAAATGGTGCATGCTCATAATACCTATAGTAAATTAAGTAAAATAGTAGCCCAATTAAGACAAAATGCTGAAAATCTTAGTAAAACATTGTCTTCTTTCAAAGGTCAACCAATCAATGTTTCTGCCAGAGGCATGAGCTGACCCAACTGGGTTATGAGACAGAAAATGTCGAAAGCAAGCAATCTTTAACAAAAGATCAAAACCTTGGTGCACAGTGGATGTGAGCAGAATTTTAAGCAAATATATCACAAAAATAAAAAGAAGTACCGGCATTAGAATTAGTAATAGGAAGAATGGGGTTATTGTTTCTTTATCACAGATGACTTTAGAAATCCTAGCACTCAATGACAATACCCTGGACTAGTTATTGTCTTATCTCACTGCCAGATGTTTCAGAGTCTTGCTGGAGGGGCGAGGTCAACTCAGCAGCTGCTCAGAGATATTTCACGAGGTTCAATTCTTGGTCCTCTTTTCTTCTAGACCTATACTACTACCCTGGATCACATCATCCACAAACATGGCTTCTCTTACCAGTTTCATAATGAAGAAACTGAACATCGCCATCTTGACTCAACGGTTATGATCTGCATAACATCACAAGATACATGGTCCATCTTCTGACCTCATCATACAACTGAAGTCCTCAACAATCTCTCCCTATGCCTCAGTCTGGAACCTTGTAGTGGTCGTAAGTAGGGCTGGGCGATATATCGATATTAAAACATATATCGATATATTTTTAAACGAGATATGAAAT